>VMDO01022567.1:9847-33360 GCA_007922755.1 Pedetes capensis | reverse complement strand
TAGTTCTATTTTTAGTTTTTTGAGGTACCTCCATATTGATTTCCATAGTGGTTGCACCAATTTACAGCTCCACCAGCAATGTAAAAGTGTTCCCTTTTCCCCGCAGCCTCGCCAGCATTTGTTGTTGTTTGTTTTATTGATCTTGGCCATTCTTACTGGTGTAAGGTGAAATCTCAGCGTTGTTTTGATTTGCATTTCCTGATAGAGTTTTAGAAAAATAATGAAAATAGCTATTATGGTTTGGATGTGAATGTCCCCCACAAGCTCATGTGTTGAACACTTAGTCCCTAGCCACTAGTGCTATTTTGGGAAGTTTTGGAAACTGCAGGAGGTACAGCCTAATTGGAGGAAGCAGGTCGCTGGGGTGGGGAAAGCACTACTTTGAAGGTTCTACCTCATTTCCAGTCCCTTTCTCACTCCATTTCATGTCTACCATGAGGTGAAGAGCCTCCTCCACCACACCCTCCTGCTGCCATAATGTTCTGCCCAAGTGCATGGGGCCAAGAAATCATGGACTAAATCCTATGAAACTATAAGCAAAATAAATCTTTTAAATTATTTATGCCACATGTTCTCTCACAGCTGATGATGGCACAAATATAATACTCAAAGGAACTGCTGTCAAACATCAGGATCTGAGCAAATGTGCATTTATTTTCCTACCCCTCCCTTTCAAAATGAACTCATCCAAAATAGCATCCTGGGATGTAAGGGGTCATAAACCTATAGTCCTATGAGAACAAGATATCTTACTGCAGTGAACAAGAAATATCAACAGGGCCTGGGCATAGTGGTGCACATCTGTAATCTCAGCACCTGGGAAGCTGAGGCAGGAGGATCCCAAGTTTGAGGCCAGCATGGGTTACACAGTGAGACCCTATCTCAAAAAAAAAAAAAACCTAAAACAAAACAAAACAAAAAATGCAATAGAATTGAATGCTCCAGGTTTCCAGGTTGCAATGGGAAAACACTACTGATTTTTAATAATTCATGCTAAGATAAAGGTTCTAAAAGCTGTCAGAGAGAGATACAGACAGAATGAAATAGTGCATGGTACAAAAGAGAGGCAAACAGAATGGAAATAATAAGGGAAAAACAGTGATGGACTTTATTCTTTTATTGTTGTTGTTGTTAGGTGCCGTCAAGTCGGTATCCGACTCATAGTAACCCTCTATACAACAGGGGAAACACTATTGTCAGTGTTTCTCTGCTGTTCATAGGGTTTTCAGTGGCAGATTGATTTTTGGGAGGGAGTTGCCAGGTTCTTCTCCCAAGCCTACAGCTTCTGGTGTTCCGAGGCCGTCTCCCATCCAGGTACTAACCAGGCCTGACCCTGCTTAGCTTCTGAGATCTGACGGGATTGGATGCCACAGGGCTACAGCTGCAGGCTATTCTTTTATAGGAAATGAAAAAGAAGTTTCAGAAATTCTCTAGGCTTCAGTTTCATCACCAGGAAATTGATGATAAAGGTGTAGGGTATGGATCAAAGGAAATTATGTTTACAAAGTGGAAAGTAATGTGGGAAGAGTTCAGTAATGCATTTAATGGGGAATTACTCTAACTATTAATCAAAACCCATCTTCTCCCAAGATGGTGCTCCTGAAGCAGTCTGATCTCCTTTGGTATAAGCCAGAACAGCTCAAGAAATATCCTCCCTGATGGATTTGGAAGGCAGACCTCCAAAATTTTCAGTACCACCCTCCCACAGAAGGTACCAGACGTTGGGTTTGGCCCAAGTGGAAAATCCAATTGTGCAATCCAGCCTCATTCCTCAGATATCTGGGCCGCCCACTTGCTTCAGGGGAAGGTTATAGGGAAGGCCTGTTAGGGCTCCCATTCCTCACAAATCATGCGTTGAGACGGACATTTAGAGGTTCTCAAATAAGAATTGATTTGCTAAGGCATGGCCCTCAGCAACTTCTCATCATCACCAATTCAACCCTGCCCTTCCATTGACTTCTACCTTAGTTTGTATGAGCCCTTCCTGTCTTCAATATCCTAAAATAATACAAACACCCAAATGGCTGGCCTGCTGCCAACCACTTCTCCTTATCCCATACTCTATATTTCACACCAGTTTTCATTCCCAAAACATAGATGGATCTAATCATTCTCACACTCAAGAACCTTCCAGGGTTCCCTATTTCAAAGGGAATACAGAGCAACCACCAACCCCAGCATTTGTGTTCCACCTACATGACCCCTAACAGTCTTCACTCAAACCTCATGGTACTCCCTTCTGCTCATAAAGCATCCCCTGCCCACTCCCACCTCCAAATCTCAGCTGGATTTACTTCCTGCACCTGCAGGACCTTTTTCTCCTGCATGTGGTTCAAGTCCACCCAACTTCCTATACTTTCACTGTCTACCCATCAATGACTACAGACTTCTGACTGAGAATTCATTACAAATGTCTCTTTCCAGGTAGACCAAGAGAGAAGAGGCTCCAGAGAATATTTAAGTCTGAATTCCTCACAACACTCAGCACAGAGGTCAACATTTCATACCAGTCCCAGAGACAACCGATAAATCAATCATGACAACAAAATCCTGAGCACGTTGACACCTTCTTCTTTGCCTTCAAGGACTAAGCATGTTCTTCATTAGTCAAGGTCACTTGGGTAAGAAGCTCTATTAGTCAAATACACATTAATCTGTACTTGAGTCACATTATTCCACTTCTTGTTAAAATTTTGTTCTATTTATATCTTCATAGTGGACAACACTGTGACCCAATTAAAAAGATGGGAGCACCAGCCAAGCAAAACAGAGAGGAATCTGGGTACCAGAATGTCCTTGGACACTGTGCAGGTGTCCCCTTACTCCTTTCAGTAGCAGTAGTTTTGTTCATGAACTTCATTTTAAGCGAACTTCACCCCTACCATTGCCATCACCACCAGCTTGCTCCCTCCTACAGGACAAGCAGCTGGCACTTAGTAGCATTAATAGTGGCAATCACTCTCTCCTTACTCACCTGCAAGAAGTGTGTTGCTCACATTATTTGGATCTTTTTTTTTTCCTAATTAACATCTCTCCTTCTCTACCTCCTGTTCCTGGTTCCCCAAATCTTCAAAGAAAACTGACTTGACACATACATGAATATCTGACCTGACACGTACATGAATATCTGCTTTGTGATTCTTCTTTTAAAGATAGCTATCATGAGTAATTCCTCCACCAAATAATATCATCAATAACACATGAAAAATAATCACAATTGAATCTCAAAACAACAACAAAAAAGCATCTGGAAGGCCCATTAGAGATGAAAGTTTAAGAAACAATACAAGGAAAAATAAGCCACAACCCTGCCTTTCTCACTGGTAGGTAGTGTGTGTGCATGCACACTGGCATTTGCTCTCTCTCCAAGCAATTTAGCTCTCCTAAAGAGAAATCTATTTAAACATCAAGGTCCAAACAACCCCAACTTCTTTTCTTGCTCTTCTTTTCTGATCTTGGTGAGGTCGGGAGAAGGTCTCTGGAGCGTGTTTTCTTTCTCCAAATGTGAAGCGTTTGGGATGAGGCTGAAGATGACTCCAGTGCAGAGTCCTCATGACTTGTTTTTGATCTTGGCCATTAAGCACAGAGCTGGTGTTCTGGCCTGGCCAGGAGCTGCCTCCAATCACCAGCCCGGCATTCCCTTCTGTCAACATCCCTGACATGTTCATACCTCCGTGCTCTCGCAGTTTACCTGGGAGACTGTGAATTCCTCTGCTACCCGGGAGGCCCCACTCCAGCTCCTTGGAGGCAGACAGTCATTAATTTCAACAGATGTTTTCAGGCTCCTCTGCCTCCCAGAGCCGCATCTGCAAAGGAACCGAGAGGCTTGTGCTGGAAATGACAGGATGGGTTCGTTCTGCTGCTGGAGAGGTTGGGGTCATGTAGAAACTATGTGCTCGTGAACTGGAGTGGTCCTGGGCGACAGAGAAGGGAAGTGTCTCTGGCTGTATTTGACACACATGGAGAATTATGTCCAACTGGAGAATTCGCCATACTAACACACTCCTGATGAGAAGACTCCACCAACATCAGCACCAAATCAAGTTCAGTGAGAAAGAGAACAAAGCAAGCAAGATGTTGCTCCCCAGATGCTGGCAAGATGAGCCAAATATGAGGGTCCCAAAGTCTTCAGCCTAATTCTCGCAGCAGCCAGGTCTATTTTCGCCCTGACCATGGGCTATGGGGTTGTGTCAGGGTTGCCCTGCATCCCTGAGGAGCTCATTCCACAGAACACCTTTCGGTACTCTGTGAACATCTTTCCAATGCCAGCCTTTCACCATCAGAGCTCACCAGGGACCAAAGAGACCATTTCTCAGTCATTTGTGTAGATGTCAACACAGAAACGACAACAAAGATGTGGCTCACCCTCCCCCACTTTGCTTTTATGTGGTCACACTCTGACAGGCATCTAACATTGTAGGTGCGCTAGCCTTCAAGTGGGGAGAAAGGTGTCAGGGCAGAACGGTGAAAAGCATAGCTGTCCCCTTGCTAAGTTATAAATTCCAGCTTTTAATAAACATGTGCTTCTAATAAATCCCCCAGTGATGGTAAAGCCACTGGCCAAGGGATCCACTGGGTGCCATTATTTAGGTAAGAAGCTGGGGCCACCAGCAGCCAAAAGCCAGTCCAATGTGTTACCAGTGAAGGAGGTGGCTCATCAGTCCAAAGAGAGCACATCACAGGCTCACAGGCAGGATCTGTCAAAGCTGTGGGCCACCTACCGACCTTAAAGGAAGGCCATGCTTCATTCAGTGTCATTGGGCCCTGCCTCATTTCTCTGCAGCCAGACCTGGGTGGTAATTTGTACCTCAGGTTTAAAACCTAGCATGAAATGTCCCTATTACATCACAATTTAAAAAACCATAAATTAGAAAATACATACTGTGTGCCAAGCAATTTCATGCATTATTTTATTTAATTACTAATAGCAATTCTGTGCAGTAGTAATTTAAATATCACTCATTCTGTACTAGTAACTATTCTAAAGGCTTTTTACGAAGGATCAGAAAACCACTACCCATGACTGAGTCCTGTTCACCACTGATTTTGGTATATAAATCTCACTGGAACACAGCCATACACATTCACCTACTTATTGTCAATATTAAAGTAGAATTGGATACTTATGACAGAGTCTATATGCCTCCCCAATGGGGATGGGGTTCAGCTCAGTTGGTAGAGCACTTGTTCTGCACTCTGACGCCTTGGCTTTCATCTCCAGCATAATAAAAATGGAAGAAGGACATGGCAATTCACTCCTGAAGCAGTCCAGAAACAATCAGCCACTGAAAATCCTATGAATAGCAGAGAAGCACTGACATAGTGCTGGGCATGACACAGTGTCAGGGAGTGTTTCATTTTGTTGTACATAGGGTTGCTATGAGTCAGACCCCACTCAACAGCACCTAAAAATAACAAACAACATGTATCTGTGTGTATCTATATATGTGTATATGGCTGTTTTGTTTATGCACTCATCTGTTGACAGGTACTTGTGTTATTTTATTATTTTTTTTTACTTTTGTGGTACTTGGGGTGTGAACCCAGGGTCTCGCATATACTTTGTCAGTGCTCTACCAGTGTGATACACCTCCAGCCCATTTTTTACTTTGAGTCAGTGTCTTGCTAAGTTACGCAAGGTGCCTCTGGCCTTGAACTCATGATCCTCTTGCCTCTGCCTTCTGAATCACTAAGATTATAGGCATGTGTCACTGCACCCAGCATAATCAAGAAATCATTGCCAAATCCAATGTCATGAAGTTTTTCTTCTCCTTTTAAAAAGTTTTATAGTTTTAGCTCTTACATTTAGGTCTTTCATTACATTTTAACTTTTATATGGTCTAAAATAAAGGTCCAACTTTATTCTCTTGCATATGCATATTTACTATTCCCTACTATATATTCCTCATAGGGAAAGGACTAATTTCTGGACTCTTGATTCTATTCCATTGTCTGTATTCCAAAGTCTGTATGCTTGTCTTTATGCCAGGACCACATAGTTTCAATTACTGGAGTTTTGTAATAAGTTTCAAAATCAAGAAGTATGAACATTCAACTTTGTTCTTTTCAAGATTTATTGGCTATTTGGAGTCCCTTGATATTCTGTATGAATTTTAGGATGGGGTTGTCTATTTCTGTAGAAAATATCACTGGAATTTTGAGAGAGACTGCATTGAGTTCACCGATCATTTTGGGTAGTACAGATATTTTAACTATACTAAGTCTTCCAATCCAAGAACACAGAATATCTTTTATTTTTGTCATCTTCAATTTTTCTCACAACATTTTGTAGCTTTCAGTGTCCAAGTCTTTTGTCTCCTCTGTTAAGTTCATCTCTAAGTATTTTAATCTTTTTGATGCTATTGTAAAAGAGTTATTTTCTTAATTTCCTTTTCTGATTATTCATAGTAAATGCCTATAAGTGCATTATGTATCAGTTTTTGAATCTGGAAACTTTGTTGAAATTAAGTGCTGTTTTTACTCCCATTTTACAGATGGGAAAACTACACAGCAAGTGGTTAAGTAATCTTGCCCAAGTCACTCAGCTAGTGATGGGGGAAGTGGGGATTCCAACTCAGTCATTCAATTTCCAGGGTCTCTTTTCATTATGCTCTACTCCCTCTTCTGAAAAAGTAATATAATAGCTTGGCCAAGATCTCATTTACAGCAAATGGTAAACTCAAAATTAAAATTTGAGTCTGACTCCACAGCTTTGCCCAGCCTTAGGATATCCCAACCTCAAATCCATTGGTTGAATAGCTTCACTATTCAGGGAAGGGGAAACTCAAACATTAGGGAAAAAATACATTGGCATATGGAAGAGAGAAATGAATGCAACTTTAGGGCAGCTCTGGGGGTACATTGGAGTTTGGGTGACCTGTGTCTTGATTTCCCCCTAGATGTCCTAGATGATAAATTTAGGCTGTGTGATACGTCTTATGCTGACCCTAACAGACAAGCCAATATTTCCTCAAGTGGTTAGAGTTCTAATTTGAATTTTTAAAAGCAAAAAAGGGAAGGTGCTAACTAAGCAAATTTCCTCTGAGTCCTCCCAGCATGTATTTTACAGCCTCTCTCCTCTAAACATTCATGTGGAGTTGGCTGTTCAATGAGGAATTTCTCACTCTGAACTATAAAGGTAAAGGGTCCAAATCCTGAGAGAAGCCCAGGGGTGGCTTCTAGCCTTATGTACCAAATAAAATGACACCATCTGATTTCATCTGAATCTGTGGGACTTTTAAACTGCCCAAGAGGTGGTCCCTATACCTTACAAAGGAATGCAATGGACTCATCCCAAAGGCCTTGGGCACTAATCCCAAAAGTCAATGAACTTGAACTAAACAAGCCTCCTTATTGGTTGATCTTGTTGATGTTGTAAAAGACTCTGCCCAATGGCTTTGGGCCTGAGTAAATGTTGCCTTGGCTGGCCTGGCCCCCTAAAATGAATTGAGCATGACTAAGGTACAAGGATGCCAGCCCTTCCATTAACAGGGAAGGCATGCAGGGTAACAGAGAGGGTCAACATACCAAGCAGGCAAATGAAGACTCCTCTCCAAACTGGCCAGTTATGGGGAGGAGGGGAAGAAATGGGAGAAGAAAAAACACTGAGGTCTTTGGGGCATGGGCAGCTGAACAAATTCACCCTCATAATTATAATGCAGCTTGAGAAAAAAGCATTTGATGCCACCAAGCAGATGTGACCAGGCAGACATGTTTATGACATTTATGAGCCTCAGACCTCCTACCTGTGAAATGAGTTCATAATGAGGTTAACATTCCTCTCTGTTTTCCTAATAACTAGAAGGAGTCATTGGGAGGATCAATGGCAGCATGAAGGAGGAAAAAAAGATCTTATATTGTTAAATACCCTGTAGAACATAGGTATAATCTTACAGCACAGGTTAGGAGGAGAAAGAGTGATAAATACAGGGGCAGAAATCAAAAAGGGCTTTAGCTGTGCATGTAGTGCTTTAGTTTTAGGGTGGTGAAATAATATGTAATTTCTGTAATATCGTATGTGTGCAATATATAAATAAGCATATTCACAAAGAATTGCAACTCAACTAGATGCCAACATACAACTCTATTCTTTTCCCCATTTGCCCATTCAAGCCTACATTTTGAGAACCACTTCATCCTAACCCCTTGGGAAAAATCTAGAGATAGTCCCATGGATTTTCTGGTCTGAGATCACAAAATGTTCTCTTGTCATTTATGGTCTCAGAAGTTGTGTCATTTCAAGCTAGGCACTATGGCATACATCTGAAATCCCAGTGACTCTGGAGGTAGAGGCAGGAGGATTTCAAGTTCGAGCCCAGAGGCAGCCTGCACAACTCAGTGAGACCCTGATCCAAAATAAAAAATGAAAAAGGGGCTTGGGGTGCAGCCCAAGTATAGAGGCCCTGGGTTCAACCCCCAGTATTGAAAAAGAGGAGAAGGAGGAGGAGGAAGAAGAAGAAAAAGAAAAGAAAAGAGAAAAATAATAAGTGAAACAGCACTTAAGGCTTCACCGGACCCCAGCTCAGGATGCCCCAGGTTGGGACCTATAATGTAGGAACAAGCATGTAAACCCTTCTTTATCTCTCTATCTTGCTCTTGTCTTCCTGCACCCCACCACTACTAGTTGTGGGATTTCTGACTCCTCCAGAGTTGGACAATGGTGAGGAGAGGTAAAAGGCAGCAACAATCACCTGGATCCACCTACTATAACCAGATGTCAGTTTTCCATCACCATGCCAGATGCTTAAAGACATTTTCTTTTCTTTGAGGGAGGTTTGAAATCTGATTAGTTTGCCAATTCTTCCATCACTGGGAGTGTTTCTGCTTTAGTTCCTTTCTGCAGGCTGGTATGTCCTCCCTGGTAGCCCCAGTTCTTACGCTCATCTCTGGCAAGGCTTGCCTCACACGGTCTCACTACTGGAGTCTCAATGTCCCTGCAGTTGGGGGTGTTTTCTATGTGCATGCATCTGGTCCATAGAAAGCAAATTCAGGGAGTGCGAGCTGTGCCTAGAGCAGCCAACTCTCTTTAGGGCCTCTCAGAGCAGTTACCCATCACAGACACCTGTTTTCCAGGCCTCCGGCCTCATCTCACGTCCATGGCCCAAAGTATCTTGGTGACCTACAGCAAACTCTTGGAGTAATGAGCTTGGCACTCTACTTCTTCTCCTTGGGGTTAAGAGGCAGCACCCCATGGACCATGAGGTGGGTTTGAGAGTGAAGTAAGGATCACAATGTACTCCCAACTTACTCCAAAGGATTTTTCTCCCTACTTCCACCTCTCAGCCTCTTTAATTTTAAATCTTTTATACTCTTCTGCAAAGGGTTAAAGGTCACAAAACCCATCCTCACCTACCTAGTTTGAATCTCAAACACAGGCCATTCAGCAAGTTTTTTCCAAGTACTACATCATATTAAAATACAGCTCTTCCTACCCATTATCTGCAGGGGCCCCAAGACACCTTGCTTAAACACTATTGGGCTCTTTGCTAAATGAGACAGGAAGAGTTCTCTAATCTTGTAGCTAAAGGACTAGAAACAGCTACACCCTACATTAACTGCAGTTAATTCCAAGGGCTGGAACTATGGATGATTTGTTTACACAACTGTCTTTAAAGAATTAGTTTTAAAATGGAAATAAGCTATTATTTTGAGTAAAATGTGAAAAATTCTAGAAAACAGAGAAAAGAAGAACATATAGAAATGAAAAGGAAGGAAAGAAGAAAAGAAAAATGGCAGGAGAGGGTAAGAAAGAAAAAGGAAGATCCTAAGCCTGTTTAAAATTAAGACATAGCATAAACAGATGACAAAAATAGAGACCATTATTTTCTTTAAAAGTATGCTTTTAAAGTGTTTCAGTCTTTGCATGGTAAGTGCACACAGTACTTTGGAACAAATCTTGCAAGTATCTGCTTCACTATAAGCTGTAAGAAGGCAGGCTACAACAAGCTACTATTAACCACGTTTGGGAGAATCAACTGATTCATCTTAGCATGCAGCCCATTGATAGGCTGGGCTCTGTAGCTGGAAAGAAACTTAGAATCATGGTCTTTCACATGGCATTGGTATGATGTGTGCTTTGCACCAGCCGCGATGGAGGAGATGGGGAGAAGTTAAGAGAAAGTAGCTACACAAACAAGACTGCAGAGACCACCTACAAGCTCTTTAAATAACATTAGTTTAACAGCATTCATTTGAAATATGTGCTAATCTTAGAAAATCTTCTCATAAAAGCAAGTTTTGGCAGCATCTCATTAACCATGAGCTTCTTACTATAGTTGGAGAAGTCAGAAAAGTACAATTCTGTTTCTCTTTAATTCCACCCTTTGACTGGTCACTCTTTGAAACAGGATAGTAGGCATTGAGTGTGAGCACAGTGGGGTGCCACTTGAAGGATCTGAAACAGAGAAGCTGTGTGTGGAACATTTTCTGGTGCCCCTCAGATCTACCTCCTGCCATTCTCCAACATTCTCTGTATCCCAGAAGGCTGGCCTCTACAAAGTTCATCCCTTGGGCTTTCCTGCTATCCATATTTGAGGTTAGAGGAAGGTTCCAAAAGGCATGGAAACAGGAAAGGATAGAGTGTTTGGGGAATTCATTCAAGATTCATTCAGTTGTTCTCCTAGAGGGATCCTGGCAGATAGCCCTTTCCTACAGCAGCAGCTTTGGCAGCATCTGGTAACTGCATCCTGCTTTCCCTTTCAGATCACACTGGCCGCTCAAGAGGGAAAGAGTAAATGCAGAGATTCATTGAGAACTGTTTCATTTAGCCTCTTCAATAAAATGGTGCTAGGAAAATGGGATATCTACAAGCAGAATGAAAACTCATTCTTCACCTGTACAAAATCAACTCAAGCCAGGTGTGGTAGTGTACACCTGTAATCCCAGCACTTGGGAGGCTGAGGCAGGAGGATCACCAGTTTGAGACCCTATCTCATAAAACAAAGGCAACTAAAAATGGATCAAAGACATAAACATAAGGTCTGAAACTATCAGAAGAAAATATAAGGGAAACTTTTAAAAACTATACAGGCAATGATTTTCTAAATAGGACCTCAAAGTCCAAGAAAACAAAAGCAAAAATTTACAAATGGGAGAGCATCAAACTAAAAAGGTTCTGCACACCCAATGAACCCATCAACAGAGTGAAGACACAGCCTACAGAATGGGAGAAAACATTTTCCAAGTATTCATGTATTAATCTATTAATATCTAGAATACACAAAGAATTAAAAAATGAAACAACAAAACAATCCAGTTAAAAATGGGCAAATGATCTCAAAAGACACTTCTGAAGAGAAGAAAAATGGTCAACAGATACATGAGAAAAAATGCTGAATATCATTAAGTGTCAGGGAAATGCAAATCAAAACTCCAATGAGACAGCATTTCACTTCCAATTAGAATAACTATATTTTTTTAAATGCTGGCAAGGATGTGGAGAAAAAAGAACTCATACGCCATTGGTTGTTGTTGTTCTTCTTCTTCTTAGGTGCCATCGAGTCATTTCTAACTCTCATCAACCCTATGTACAACCAAAGGAAATACTCCCTGACACTGTGCCATGCCTGGCACTATGTCAGTATTTCTGTGCTATTCATAGGGTTTTCAATGGCTGATTGTTTCAGGATTGTTTCAGGAGTGGGTTGCCATGTAGGGATGTAAATTAGTACAGTCATCATGGAGAACACTATGGAAGTTCCTCAAGAAACTAAAATCAGGTCAGGCACCATGGCACACACCTGTAATTGCAGTGACTCAGGAGGCTGAGACAGGAGGATCTCAAATTTGAGGCCAGAGACAGCTTGCTCAGTTTAGCAAGATCCTGTCTCAAAATAGAAAAATATATATATAAATAAATAAAAACAAAAAAGGAGGCGGTTGCTACGGCTTAGTGGTAGAGTGCTTGTCTAGCATGTGCAAGGCCCTGGGTTCAATCCCCAGCACAGCATAAAGACAAAACAAAACAAAAAACCTATCACATGATCCAACTACCCCATTTCTGGGTACATATCCAAAGGAAGTCAAATCAGCATACAAAAGAGACACCTGCATGCCCATGATTATTTTGGTGCTGTTCACAATAGTTAAGATATGGAATCAACCTAAGTAAGCAACAAGAGATGAGTGGGTAAAGCACATGTGATATATATATGCAATGGAGTATCATTCGACCACAAAGAATAAAATACTGTCATTTACAGCAAAATGGATGGAACTGGAGGTCATTGTATTGAGTGAAACAAACCAGACACAAAGACAAGTACTGCATGTTCTTCATATGTAGAAACTAAAAAAGAAAAGAAAACTGACCTGAAAATAGACTAGTGATTACTACAGATTGGGAAGGGTGAGAAGGGGAGGAGGTGGAAAAAGGATGGTCAGCTATGATCGGGGCACACTGTATGTGTGTATGGTAATATCACACAGAACCCCATTAAAACACACAATTAACATGTTAATAGAAAAAGAAAAAATGGGTGATGGTGATGAGGCCATCTGTAGTGGTGGGGAGCTCTTTGCTTCTATAATCTTTCTCGTGGAAACTTGTTTTGTGAGTTACTACTTTAGGGGTGGTGGTTAGGAAACAGCTTCATGTTCTGACATTCACCGTGAGAAAGATGGCAAGGTAAGCAGCACCCCAGACCTGGGCAAGAGGAGACCCTGTGATGGCATGTGGCTCTCTGCAAGTGAAAACACTGTTTCCTTACCACCACTTTGACCAGGGAGGGCCTTTCTACATGCCTAATTTACATCTGCAGAAAAATCCAAAACCTAGTAAAGACACACTGAGTGAAGCAACTTAAAAACTTTACTTCTTTTAGCTCTCTTAAGTACTAGGGATAAAAATGAATGTTGTATTTATAATTACTGTGCATTTTGAGAGAGAAAGAAAAACTTATACGCAAAGAACGTTTTCATAAATCATGTCTATGATTAAAAAAATATGGTTTGAACAGACACAACTGTGCCTTACCCTGCATCTGTTTCACATACACAAATGTGTCAGGTTTACATAAACCACACTGATACAGATGAAAAATAAGGGAAGAACATGATAAAAATAGCTCTTATGATATCAGTAACACATCTTTTATTATTGTAATATATGATAGCATTGCAATCAATCACACTCTTACACTGCATTGGCTAATGACCTCAAACACTGTAAAGGAAGACCTAGCCAGCATCCACAAATCAATCCTTTCAGCTCAAATAAATAAATAACACAAACAAACAAACCAAAAAACTCCAGTTTCATATGTGTAGATATCTTGTGATATTTCAAAGACAGTGAAGTAAACTCATGTTGTCCCCCAAATGTAGCCGCAGTCCTGATTGAAAATGTGTTCCTTTTGTATGACACTCCTCCAGGGCAGGAGTGGTAAAGGGAACAACTTGTCCCTTTTCTGATGCTGGCCTGGACAGGTCATCTATAAATGTAACCACCCAATCAGCCTCTGGTAGCTTCCCAGGCCTCCACAGTAACACTACTGATTGGTACTTTTATCAACCTTCTCTCCTTCTGCCCTTAACTGGCCTTGCAGACTGTAGCTGGAAAACATGCCTCATTTTTTCCTTCAACTAAAGGAACATTTAGCTTTTATACTACAATTATAAAAATTGCTAAGGTCTTCAGAGGATTGTTTTTTAAATGCACATAAATTTGACTAAGTGCAATTCTGCTTCCTTATTCATTGACTAAAGTTGCATTGTTTATACCTCCAAATTCTTTTTTTTTTTTTCCCTAGTACTGGGGCATTGAACTCAGACTTGCACATGCTAGGCAACTGCTCAACCACTGAACTGTGCTCCCAACCCCTTATTTATTTTTTTATTTTGAAACAGGGCCTTGGTAAATAGCACAGGCTGCCTTGGCTTTGAACCTGAGATCCTTGTGCCTCAGCCTCCTGAGTCACTGGATTTTAGGCATGTGCGAAAGTACGTGGCTCTCTCCAAATTCTTTAGTTTTACTTTTTGTGCCTTCATCAGCTCTAACCTTGAACACTGTTGTTCTGCCAGGGTAAAGTATTATGGTGATAAAGAACTGTTTCATGATACATACATTTATTCCAGATAAAATATCTTACCAATTTTAATTTTCAAATCCCCTTTCATCTTGATATTTCACTGTAAAGATTTTGGTATTTTGTATCTATCAGAAGGTTATCTTTTTCATTCTTTAAGAGTGACTTATAGACGTTAAGAGTGACTTTAAGAGTGAAAATATATCTTGATACTCTTTTGTGGTTTCTAAGTGCTACATTTGTGGGCTGGGATTTAGCTCAGTTGGTAGAGCACTGTGCTGCAGTCTCTGAGGTCCGAGTTCAATTCCCAGCACTGCCAAAAAAAAAAAAAAAAAAAAAAAAAAAAAAAAAGGGAGAAGGACCTGGCAATCCACTCCCAAGGCAATCCTGAAACAGTCAGCCATTGAAAACCCTATGAGGGTTGCTGAGTCGGATACCGACTCGACGGCACCTAACAACAACAACAACAACAACAACAGTACAGTCCACTAAGACATAGAACCAATCCCACAGAGCCAGGTGCGGTGATGTACACCTGTAATCCCAGCACTTGCTAGGCAGAGGCAGGAGGATCTTGAGTTTGAGGCTATGGGCTACATAGCGAGACCATGTCTCAAAACAACCAACCAACAACAAACCCAATCCCACACATAAGGGGGAAAAAAGCAATCCTTCTGGAAAATTCTTTTCCTTACTCGGTCACTCCATAGCCTGATGAGGCAAACCCTCTCTCCATCTAAGAACTGGCTCAAAAGACATATCCTTCCAGACCAATCTTCCCCTGGTTCCCTATCAGTCAGTGCTTAAGTATGCCCTCCTCTCATAGCATTTGTAAATCACAAATGCTCCCCAGTAAATGCCAGATGATGCACTTCTGGAGGTTAAGTGGCTCTGTGCTTATCTTCCTTAAGGCTCCTTCTCCACGACTGAATAAACACAGTTTTCCTCCTTTTAATATCTGTTCATCCATGGAAAATAGGAATAATAAATGCAAATCAAAAAATTTTAAATCAGCATGGAATCCCATCACCCACTGGTAGCTGCTAACACAGTGGTATTTTCTTCCTATCTTTTTTCAGTATATAAACTGCTTCTTCTGTAGTATTGCTTTAACACAGCTGAGGTTATATTCCTTACGCTATTTGCTATTATCAGTTATCCTATCAGGAATATTTTCACACAATAAAACAGAACAAAATAATATTTTTCTTCAATACCATTATGTACCTGGAGGTATTTAATCTGGGGTGCCTAAAGTGAGTTCTGGGCTTCACTGAGTGGTTCTACAATACCAGCATGAGGTCTCAATCCAAAGTGTAACAAGGTAGGCTAATTAACTGAAGAGTTAAACGAATGTCTTCAGATGTTTTCCTACTCTACCATCTCTACTGATCCTATGCTCCCCTGGAAGGACAGAGAAGTCTTCAGTCTCAGAATATAACCAAGTTTCTTTCAATTACCCAAACATATACTACTTATACTTTCTGTTCTCTCTTTCCTGATCCTCCTACCTGCAACCCAGCCCCTAGGGAACCTGGCTATTCCCTGCTCAGCCTTCAGGCCTCTAACTAATTATCATTCTCTCCAGGTATACAGGGCTGGGGTTTTGCTTAGTTGGTAGAGTGCTGATCTGTGCTGAGGCCCTGGGTTTGATGCCTAGCACCACACAAGTGGCAGAAGGACCAGGCAGCCCACTCCCAAAGCAATCCCTAAGCAATCACCCACTGAAAACCTTATGAATAGCAGAGAAGCACTGACACAGCGCCAGGCACAGTACAGGGTTGGGGAGTGTTTTGTCTGTTGTACATAGGGTCACTATGAGTTGCACCTGACTTGACGGCACCTAACAGCAACAACAACCAGGTGGAGAAAGGTTCTCTTTCTGTGTGAAAATGAGCCTTGAATATTTTTCTAGGCCTGTTGGGAAAGAAGGATATATCTTTCTGTTGGGGTTGCCAAGTTGCTACAATGAGGCTTAGAGCTATCTATGAGTGGCCATCTTGCTTCCATATGAGAAGAGTTTACCTTGGGAAGAAAACACAAAGGACAGCAGAGACAAGAGTTGGAAAGAAAGAGATTCACAATGGCTCCCTTTCAGTATGTTGATCCAGGTTCATCTGAACCAATGCTACCTGTGAACTTGTCAGTTACTTTTATAATTTTTAGTTATGCAACTCCAACTGGTTTAGGTCAGCTTGACTTTGGTTTTTATCTGTGGAACTCTTGCCTTCTTCATTCTATTCTATGCATGGGAACCTGAAGTAAGATTTCAGTAGAGGGATTCTTCCTATATTCTTGCCAGCCACTGTTCCTTCTCTATAAAGCCAGATGGGAATTGATCCTTGAAATCTAGATGCAATAATGGCCTGAAGAAACTTCACCATCAGATGCCTCTCCTCACCCGCCATGACATCCAGGCCTCAAAGCTATGAAAAACATGAACCTCACCTAGAAGAAAAGGGCTATCCTCTTTCAGGACTCAACACTTTGTGCCAGGATAATGATCTTCCTCTCTGCTATGAAGAAATATTTACAAGAAATCCCTTTAGAATCACAAAATCTACTTTGCCAGAAATTTCTGATCAGGGAGGAAACCAGAGAATCTTTTTCTTACGGGACTTCAACATTCTTTTAGTTCTCAAATACCATACTTACAAAATTTTAATTTAATCCCTACATTCCTAAATCACTGTGATGCAGCCTGGGCTGACTTCACAGGGCCAATGCTGGCCCATTGGTACGAGCTGAGCCACCTCCAGGTGAACCTGCTGCCTCTTTTACAAATGGGGATGTTGTCCTTGGATAGCAAGCTCTGGGAAGAGATTATAAAACTCAGCTGGGAAATAACCACACCTTAATACCATAGACCCACAACGATCCATTTGGCAGAAGAATATCTACATGAAGAATTAGAGAAAGAAACATTTCCAAAAGTCCGTTAAGCTTTTGAAAATCTAATTCTGTCCAATAACATCCCATAAATACAGTGATGTGCTTTTGTACACACACACACACACACACACACACACACACACTATCCCTCAAGAAAAGAGAAGGAAATAACAAAATGAGATTTTTCTGGTCTGAGAAATTTTATAAAACTTCTTACCAAATATAAAAATTAAATCTTACTTGGTTAAACTCATCCAGAGTTATTTTTACCAAAAGGAAGAAAATCACATGAACCTGGGACTATCCCAGTATCCCTTAAGATATTTAAATAGGTATTACCCTTGGGTATTGCTTCCAACATGACAAAATTGAGAGTCATAAAAATGGATTCAGGACTTGGGCCTTATTAAAGGAAATATAAGTATCATTAGCCTCTTAACTCCCTATAATTCATGAATGTTTTATCTCACACTATAAAATGCCTTGACTTTTTGTAGAGTTCTTTGCAAAGTTAACGTCTTGCCACTGGATTTGCCCATTGTGCTTATGGTCGTCTTCTGTCAATCTAGAAGATAACTGGAATCCCAGGGAAAATAAGGAACACTTAAGTGCCCTCTTTCCATGAAGCCCACAGGGATCCTATGTATGATCAAACCACCGTATTCCCAAGATCTCAAGGCATGGCAGTACTATTCATGGGTTGGGAGGCCAGGCCCAAGAATAAGCAAATATCAGTGTGAACCCCACATCTTCCACTTGTTACTCATGTGGAATTTAGAAAGTCACCCAACTTGCATGAGTCTTGTCTTCCCTGTTGGCAAGATAGTGGTGTTGGTAATAACAGTACTTGTCCATTAGGGTTGTGGAAAGCATTAAGCATAGTAATGTATGTCAAAGGCCAACATCATCCTTCAGCTTCCAAATGGTGTGCTTGCTGAGGAGCAGCTTCTACAGAATAGGTTTGCATTGGTAACCTGATGTTCTCTCCCCATTTTGGGGCAGCTGCTGCTGTTTCCAGACAGATCTGGTAATATTTTCACTGGGCTGATATGGAATATGGCTGAATATGCATTCTTTGAAAATGACAAGCTAGAGTAAAAAGAGACACCATAAGAAGCTACAAGTCCACAGGGCTCCTCTTCTCAGTGTGTAAAAAACTCCATAAGGATGGGGCCAGATCACTTCTGCTCACCACTGTTCCTATGGTGTCCAGCAAAGTGCCTGTCACAAATAGGGCCTTGATAATGTTATTGAGCCAGGGGAAAAAAGAACAAACAAGTGGTGATGGACCAAATGCCAGTTGGAGAGTCTCAGTCAAGGACACATCATGGATGGTCTTGGCAACGGCACCCATGAATATGGCAAGGATAAATGCCACCTTGTCTCAGCACCACTAGTTGACATTGAAGACAATAAATGGTCTTGTTAACAGAGGCTTGCTCTATGTTCCAAGTGTGTAAATAGTAAAGCAGCAATGACTTTAATAAACTCTGCACATCTCAAAACTGACCATGGCCTAGCACAGTCATCGCTTTCTGTTTTTACTTGTTGTCATTCCACTGGCCAATGCACAAATTAAAGAAAACAAATACCTGGCACTCAACTATTTTCTAGCATGGGGTAGACATTTTCAATCCATCATGATGCCATATTTTTCCTTGGCTCAGTCTCAGGCTGTTTTTCAACATGGTATTCCAGAAAGCCACTAGCAATTAACTTCAGTTGGCCTTTAGCGTGGAACCATTGTGTCATTTTTTCTCTATCTGGATTTCCTTTTACACCACTATAATTGTTGTTGTTGTTAGGTGCCGTCGAGTCGGTATCCGACTCATAGCGACCCTACTTATAACAGTTGAAACACTATTGTCAGTGCTTCTCCACTGTTCATAGGGTTTTCAATGGCAGATTGATTTTTGGGAGGGGGTTGCCAGGTCCTTCTCCCAAGCCTACAGTATCTGGTGTTCCCTGGCGGTCTCCCATCCAAGTACTAACCAGGCCCGCCCCTGCTTAGCTTCCGAGATCTGACGGGATCGGATGCCACAGGGCTATGGCTGCAGGCACACCACTATAATAGATATTTGTTATTTCTCCTCTCCAGCATCCTTTCTTCCTTCTTATGATAACATCTTAATTTCCATTTGAGGACCCACTTCTATTCAATTCATAATTTACTGCCAGCCAGTGGTCAGGATCCGGGGAGATAGCATAGGACCAACTGGCTTCCTCCATTCCCCTGACTCAGAAATGGTGCCAGGCCAGCCAATCAGAGCCAGTGTTCCCAGACTTTTATTAGGCTGGTAGGGAAACTACTCTCAGTGTAAACTTGTTGTAGTCACAAGTGCTTAGAGGAGCCAGGCTAACACTGAGGAGGCTGGTAAAGGAAACAACATGGCAGCAGGCAGAGCACAGAGTTTCAAAGAAGCTAATGCCATTTGGGCCTCTAGATTCAGTCACTGCTGAAGTCAGACATGCTTGGACTTAATGCAGCAACCCCCCCCAAAAAACAAAAACAAAAACAAAAACAAAAACAAAACTGTTGTTTCATTTTGGTTTTTGCTTAAATTGGTCTGAACTGAATGGCTGCTACCCAAACCCAAGAGAATAAGGCTTAATTCAATACTCATTCTTGCACATTCCTTCAGTTCTTCAAAGTTTTAGATACTGGGAAATGGCCCTGGGGTTCTCCAAATGACCAGCTTAGCCTGGCTGAGGAGACATGAGTGCTATCATCTCTTCCTGTTAATTTGGGAGAACACCATCTATCTGGCAAGAGTGTCCAAAACTTTTGGTTTCCCTGGGTCACATCAAGAAAAGAGGAATTAGAGCCAGGCATAGTGGCACATGCCTGTAATCACAGCACTCAGGAGGATCAACATGAGTTCAAGGTTGGTCTGGTCTACATAGTGAGTTCAAAAAACCCCAAAGAGAGAGAGAGAGACAGAGGTGGGGTGGGGGGTAGAGATAGGAGAGGAGGAGGTATGGAGGGAGGGAGGGAGGGAGGGAGGGAGAGAGAGAGAGAGAGAGAGAGAGAGAGAGAGAAATTATCTTGGGCCAGATGTAAATTTTATAATATAGTTAGTGAAAAATATATAATAAAAAGCTCATAAAAAATAAACACTAAAAAACACACGATGCTAAAAGATTTTGTGGGGCCACATTACTAGCTGTCCAGGGCTGCATGCAGCCCATGGGCCAAGCAATGGACATGCCTGATCTACCACCACAAAGATTGGCATCAGAGAAGGGACACCAAGACTCCAGAGGCAGGTGGGGTCTTAAAGCATCTAGAGACCAACTGGTCCTCTGGAGCTTGGAATTCCTCCCCATTCCCCTACCCTATGCATGCCCTCAGGGCTGAGACGCTCAGCATCTTCCAGAAACATCATTTCCAAATCCACCAGCTCTGACTCAGGGTCATTCAGTAACTAGACTCTTGTGTGGAGAGTTAAGTATAAAGTCCACATTCTCAGCTACATCCTTTAATACATTGTATCCACCTGCTCACCATACTTTTCTCTCATGTTTCTTCCTGCACTCTCGGTAACACTTTTCAGTACCTCCCAAAGGTTGAGAATAGGTCTATGTGTTTAGGAGATATCAGTGAAGGAAAACAGAGTCCCTGCCTCATGGAGCTTGCATTCTAGAGACAGAAGACAGGATTGGCAATCAACAATAAGTATGATGATAATTAAATTATGTGGAGCATTAGAAGATCAAAGTGACGGGGGAAATACAGAACAGGTTACCAGCAATCAAGGGTACAGTTTTACTAGTTTAATCTCGGTGATCAAGATGGGCCTCCCTGGCAATGTGACATTGGATTCTAACTTAAATCGAGGAGTGACCCATGCACAAGTCAGGCTGTTTATTAAAATTGTTTTCCATGTTGTCAAACTACTGAACTATCTGCTCTGTTTCCAAGAGGCAGTATTTGTTAGTAGGTCAGGCTGTATTGCTACAGAGTTCAACTGAATTTATCTTTCTTTCTTTGTTTCTTTCCGTCTTTCCCACCCCCCAACCCCTGGCCTCTTTATTTCTTGTTTCAGGAGGGGCATGGTGAGTGTTACTTGGGCTCAGGCGGCCAGGAGAGGAAAAATAATGGTTGTGGAAGATGTGTTGACCTCACAGAAGGCCTGAACACTGCCCTGTTGGGGCACCAATTCCATAAACGTCTGAAAAACTGACTCAGTACTAAAGAATTCTGACAAACAAGTGAGCTCCCAGCAATTCCTGATGAGGACATTTCATTTACTTGATTTTTGTCTTTTTCAAAGCTGCTGGAAATGTGGCTTCTTGGGCTAGAGGCAGGCCCATCCTGGAGGTGCAGGAGAAAGCCAGGTCTGGCTGCAGAGAAAGGCATCCTGGGTGTTCAGGCTGCCCAGAGCAGGCCTAGAGTCCGGTGTCCATCTCACCCTTCCCACGTGTGCTGGGGCTTCACTCCTTCCTGACCTGTCCTCCCTCTGGCTCTTGTGCTGAGATTTATACACCAGTGTCATGCTCACCTTGGATTCTTTGAGGAAAACATAAAATACGTCCCAAGGATCTGGGTGGGAAAGGAGGCCATCAGTTATGAGGAGGAAGGTGAGAGGCAGCTGCTCACAGCCTCACTGGTTCAAGGTACATCTTGAGACTGACAGCCAAATCCCCACTCTGCGAAGGCAGCCAGCAGCCTGAGCCACAGCTGGAGATGGTCATGCGCACTTTCCACTCAGAGTCTAAATGCAGGTGGTAGCCTCCTTCCAGTGAGATCCTCCTTTGTGTCCATCCAGGACCCTGGGAGAAGGCTTGAGGAGCAGCAATCACCCAGCAATGTGGAGGGATGGGCCTAGGCCTCAGAAAAGTGTAGGGTACAATCAGCTCCGCTCTGACCCAGGTAACCTTGGGCAAGTTCACTACCTCCTATGTACTTTCCCATCTGGGAAATGGGGTCACAATAACCAAGCTTATCTGTTACAGAGAGCGCTAAAGGATCTAAACCTTACAAAATCTTCTGCACCACTCTGAGATGTCAGCTGCCAGTGCTGTGGTTATCATTAATATAGTAACATACACATTCCCGCACACAGGAAAATGCACAGCTCTGCCTGGAACCCATAGGCTCTCTCTGAAAACTTCCCTCAAGAACAGTCCCCCTGGAATATGAATATAACCCTCAATTTTATTACCTTATTTTTATTATATAACTGTGTTGGGGTGATGTGAATTGCACATCCAGGGCTGGCTATGACCGGTAGTTAACCTATCTCTTTATGGAGAGGATAAACTATATACATTGGCACAAGCCCAAAGCCTGGGAGAAATCAGGCTGTAAAATATATATGTTTAATAGAAATAGTCCTCTCATCCTTTCAATCATGACCTGTCCTCATTTCAGCATTGACACCTCAAACATTTAACCAAGTCTAGTGGAAATCACTTGTCCCAGAAAATAATAAACCATGTAGAACCATGCTTAGCATCATGGGATACAACACACAGAAACAACAAACACAGACACATACATCAGGAAAGGCACGTGCCGTCAAGAGGAGTAACAGCAATGGGAGAGAGGGATAAAACAAAGTGAGTGAAAAGCCAAAAACAATTAGTTCTACCTGTTCAACTCCATATGTCCATTAATTCAACACTTAGTGCCTACTCTCTACAGGGCACAACACTAGATATTGAGGATGAATCAAATGAAAAGCACACAAAACAAAATACATCACTCAAGAGGAGTGTGGGAATATCACCGTGGAAGGTTGAAAACAAAAGAAATCTTCCCACTTGACACCAGGGGAGGGTGCCTTCCTATCAGCGTTGGTACCTGAGAGAAGCTGAGAGAACTGGCAGTATTAGCAAAGTGAGAGATACCCCAAAAACTCAGGGAAAAGCTACAGCTGAGTCCTGGCTTTACATCAACCATGAAATACTATCGTTGGCCATCAGCGGCACAGGAATTCAAATGTCTTGTTCACAAATTTCATTCCACAAATACTAATCAAGTAGTTATCATCCAAAGGATAGAAAAGTGACGTGCAAGGACTCTGGGGTCAGACCACCTGGAGGGGACTTCTATCTCCTTACCTTGATGGATAATGACCTTAGAAATTCACTTTCCTTCTCTGAGTTTCAGTTTTCTCCTCTGTAAGTTGGGGATAAAGTTATATACCTCCTTTGATTATGGTGAGGGCTAATGACTTAGTTCACCTTAAGTATTTAGGAGAAATCATGGCACACGATACATGCCATGGAAGAATTAGGTGTGATTATTTTTAATGTGCACCCAGAGATACAGACTGAGTCATACTCTGCTTCATAGAACCCTCTGGAAATTCTCGTTGTTGTTGTTGTTAGGTGCTGTCGAGTCGAATCCGACTCATAGCGACCCTATGTACAGCAGATTGAAACACTTGCCCATTCTGTGCCAGGCAAACGATCTTATTTATGTTTAAGCCCATTGTTGCAGACACTGTGTCAATCCATCTGGTGGAGGGTTTTCCTCTTTTGCATTGACCTGCCACTCTCCCAAACATGATGTCCTTCTCCAGGGATTGATCTCTCCTGACTACATGTCCGAAATATGTAAGACGCAGTCTGGCCATTCTTGCTTCCAAG
>VMDO01022566.1:0-33258 GCA_007922755.1 Pedetes capensis | reverse complement strand
ACTACTGTCAAGTGAGTGATCATCAGATATACTATATTCCAGATATATTAAAAGCATAGTCAACTTTGAATAACATTTGTTCAAAGAGTCAATGTATATATTTGGAAAATTCAAACTACGTATTTTAAAAAGTTTACAGTTTAAGTATGAAATCACAAATATTTCAATAATGGGTCAAAAGCTTTTATAGTCCTTACATTTTCTAAAATGTCTCTTAAAGTAGCATATAAAAAGTAAAAAGAACTTACTGAATAGTTTACTTTGCCAAGATCTGTTATTATAAATGAAGTCAGACAATCTGAGTTTAAGGAGTCCTTAAAAAGGAGCAGTACTTGTTCAGTTCCAGTTCCAATAAAGTCATCTACCAGTACTAAGCTAAGGTTTTCCCACTTAGCAACAACCTAAGGCAAAGAGAATATTAAAGAAGAAATAGGAAATGAAAAAAACCAGATGCGAAACAAAGTCCTTTTGATTCAGGTAATTGTAATTTGTCATCTTCAGTCTTAAAAATCAGTAATGAAAATAGCATAAAAACTAAAGATACTGGAAGATCAGAAAACACAAAGAATTAGAACAACTTTATAAACAGTAAGACACTTAGATTTAATATTTTATTAGTGCTTATCTAGGGACTGTCACAATCCTAATTTCTATATTGAAATCTTATTATAATCTATAAATTCTAACACATCATAACTAAATCTTTTAGAAATTCTAACATTTATCATGACATGATTATTTTAATAAAGATTAAAAATAGTTATATTAAAAAACAAATATATGATAATTACAACTATATGTTTATTTATATATTTCCAAAATCAAAGCCTTTATAACTCAAAATGGCAAGGCAAAAAAACCATTATCGGGTAATATTCAGTTAACATTAAGAAAAAAGAACAATGTGATATACACGGCTTTAAGTGTACCACTAAAATTGACTTGGAGAACAAAAACACATGAACTCTGTGAAGCATAGGAATGCTTAAAAACTCTAAGAACAAGAGGGCACAGTGGTGCACACCTGTAATCCCACTCAGGATGCTGAAGCAAAAGGACTGCAAACTCAAGGCCAGGCTGGGCCACACAGAGTTCCAAGCCAACCTGGGCAATATAGCAAGGCCATACCTCTAAACTCAATTAAAAAATAAAGGTTTAAGACCAACAACTGAAATATTATGAGATTAAATACTGTACCTGAAAGCTCTTTTCCCAGATAGCACAAGCATTGTTGGACTTGAATGATACAATGAAAAAGAGGTTTCCTTCACCCGTATCCAGAAGTTGAACTGCACATGGATCTCCATATGGAAGCTGGCACACACGTTTAGGAGTCCCATTATGGAATGAAATGAGCTGACTCTTTTGAGTAAGGGCAATAAGAGATATTCTTAAGTGGTTGTTGACAATCTTGGCTGCACAGACGTGCACGCAAGTTACCACTTTACTATAAGCAAGAGGGATAATGTATGTATCACTTAACACTGCTTGACTTTCAAGAGAGTACACACAAAATTTAGTATTCCAAATTGCATAATCTGATTTTGAAGGCTTTTTAGTACACTCTTCGACAGATAAATAACAATCTTTTAGTCCCAATAAAACAACACCTAGATTTTCAATCTCTCCTGCCCACTCAATAGAGGAAAAGTTAACTGACATACTAACTTTGCCAATTTGAGAAGAGATAGAGAAAAATGTTTTGGCATACTGCCATAAAACTATAGGGCCATTAAGGACCCTTACGCCATCCTTCATCCCATAGCCTAGTTGAAAACTCAAACACTTTTCAAATTTATTGGTACTATGCAGAAACAGTAAATAATATTCAAAAATATTATCATTATTTTTGCCTTGTATTAAAATACAAGGGAGATTAATTCCACTTCTGAAATCTGACACACAGTTGCAACATATAATCTTTAAATGAGAGTGTTTCTTCCCTATGTTAAAGAATCCAGTGGACTTCAGAACAAATGCTCTTGTTCCTCTGTCAAATACCATTCTTCTGACCTGTACCATGGGCATCTTTACAGGCCCTTTATCTGTAAAATTTCCTTCATCCAACTGAAAAACAAGGACTTCCCCATTATAACACAAGAGTCTTTCTTGTTTGTCAAATGACATTGTTTGTTTGCTAGTCATTTCCCAATATCAAGTCTTTGTGTGGATCCAATTTTTGAATGCAAATTGATTCCAGTTGATGCTTTTAATTCTAAAAAAGAAATGAGAAAACCTGGCATTAGGTAGGCAGAATTGACAAGAAATCATGTATTTCTGTTACAGAACTATCACACAATAACTATAAATTTTATTAAGTAAATATTTTAAGGTTTTTATACTATTGTTATTGTGGCAATGCCTTTTTTGTTTGTTTGGTTGGTTGGCTGAAACAGGGTCTCACTATGTAGCCCTGGCTGGCCTCAAACTCACAATTCTCCTGCCTCTGCCTCCAGACTGCTGGAATTACAGGTGTGTGGTACCACATCAGATGACAATGTCAAAAATATTCCCAATATCATTTCTGTACATCCCCTAAAATAGTGTATTAATAATGTGAATAACTCAAAAGAAAGATATCTGAATGTATTAACAGCACATATTTAAGGCTTTAGATGTTCTATTAGAAGTGATCTTGCATCAGCCATGATGGTGCATGCCTGTACTCCCAGCACTAGGGGGACAGAGGCAAGAGGATCAAGAGTTCCAGGACAGCCTGGGATACATAGTGAGACTCTATATTAGTTATTTTGTTTGGTTTGGTTTGGTTTTTTTTTTAAGACTTTAGACATCCTTTCTGGCTCAGGGGATTTCCTTTGGGTTCTACTACTCTCTCTGTTTCAATCCTACCAACTCTAATCTGGTTACACCTTAGCCCCTTTAGAAAGACAAGTCAGTTAATCAATGATTTACTTGTCTTGAAGCACAGACTCTTCCCCAAACATGGTGATTTCTGAATTAGACTACTCCTACAACCCAGGGACTTGGGCTCTTGCTTCTTGCAGACCATAGCTTGTACAAGTTCTATGAAAGTAAAACCCCCAAAATAAAGATAGCAGACACTAAAACAATATTTAAAAAAATCTCTACAGGAGGAATAGAAATACCAAAACCTTGCTCTATGAACAATATATTTTATAACCATAGAGTGCTGCTCTGCACTCTCTGAAGCCCTGGGTTTGATCCCCAGCACCACAAAAATGGGAGAAGGACACAGCATTCCACTCCTAAAGCAATTCTGAAACAATCATCCATTGAAAACTCTATGAATAGCAGAGAAGCACTGACATAGTGCCAGGCATGGCACAGTGCTGGGGAGTGTTTCATTCTGTTGTATATAGGGTCACTATGAGTCAGACCCAACTCAAGGGCACCTAACAACAACAAAGAACTCATTATTCTTATTCAAAGGAGGGAAAAAATGAGGATTACCATAACTTATTATAATGAACAGAAGAATTGAATAATTGCAGTCAATTCTTCATGCTTATTATCTGCCAGGTACAATACATTAACTATTCTCTTGAAATAAGTATTTGTATTATCCTATCTTTTAAATGTGAAAACCCTACTTTAACAAAGGTAAAAAAAAACTTCCCAAGGTTTGCAACACTAATCCACACTTACAATACTAATCAGTAGTGGTACCAGATTGGGAAAAGAGGCCCTCTGCCTCCTGAGTCTACACTTTAACAACCATACTGTCTTAGTGTGCATTTCCTTATTCTGAACAAATTGGTTATAAGAAAGGCAACTTGAGATTAGTAGACTAGAACAAAAATCAAAAGAACATCATCTAAATTGAATACACATACAAAGATAGATGGTGTTCTCTCTTTAGTCTGTGGTTTACATACCAAGTCACTCCTTTGAGTGCTTAGAAGCACTACTGAATGCTTCCTATAATAAGCTAAGCAGAACATGCTTAGAGAGCTGGTGGAAATGATGAGTCTGATCTTTACTACATGAATGACTATGGGCAAGTTACTTAACCCTTTAATTACTCACCTCTGTGTGTGTGTGTGTGTGTGTGTGTGTGTGTGTGTGTACTGTTACACTCATTCACATATATATATACACATATATATATATATATATATATATATATATATATATATATAATGTAACAGTATACATCTGTAACAGTGTTATCTATCTCACAAGGTACTAGGGTAAAATAATAGAAAGTACTTGAAATAGAGCCAGTCACATGGGAAGGACAGCAGTCCACCCTTATCAACATTTCTGCAGTTTCAGTTACATATGCTCAACTATGGTGTAAAAACATTAAATGGAAAATTACACAAACAGAAAGTTTTAAGATGTGCACTGTCCTGAGCAACGTGATGAAATTTTACACAGTCTGACACCTTCCCATTCAGCATAGGATGTGAATCACCCATTTGTCCTGTGTATCTATGCTATATATGCTTCTCACTGGTTAGTCACTTGGTAGCTGCCTCAGTTATAAGAGAGGCTGTCATAGTATTGAAGCACTTATGTTCAAGTAACCCTTATTTTACTTAATAACAGCCTCAAAGCTCAAGAGTAGTGATGCAAAGGAGGTACAAGGGCATAAAACATGGAAGAGCGGGTTAACTCTGGTACTATATGGCCAATTTGCAAGGCATATAGCAATAAGGCATATAGGGTTTGGGTACTATCCGTGGTTTCAGGCATCCATTGAGGGAGGGGGCTTGGAACACATCCCTAGTGGACAAGGGGAAGTATTCCACTCAATAAATGTTAGCTGTTATTGTCATCACGATCTCTAGCTCAAATAGTATCTAATCTTAGAAACAACAAAAGAATACTTATATACTTAAGGATTTGTGAATGCTGAAAGATCCCCCACTTTATTTATTTATTTATTTCATGGTACTGGGGGTTGAACCCAGGGCCTGGTGCTTGCATGCTTTGCAAGTACTATACCACTGAGCTGCACCCCCAGATCATTTTTTTTTTTTTTTACTTTTTGAGACAGGGTCTCACTAAATTACAAAGACTGCCTCTGGTCTCAAACTTATGATCCTCCTGCCTCTGCTTCCCAAGTTGCTGGGATTACAACCATAAATAACTTTAATATATAGAATGCAACTGTTTCAGAAAGGACTGAAAACTAGGTCATTTGCAAGTAATACTGGTTGTCCCTGAATGAGAAGCAAACTAAAAGTAATTTTGCTCTTGCTGTTGATGCTAGGTGCCGGCAAGTCAGGTCCAACTCACAGTGACCCTATGCACAACAGAACGAAACACTCCCCGACACTGTGCCATCCACATGATCCTTTTTATGTTTAAGCCCACTGTTGCAGTCACAGTGTTAATCCATCTAGTTGAGGGTCTTCCTTTTTTTCATTGACCTGTCAGTCTCCCAAACATGTCCTTCTCCAGGGATTGGTCCCTCCTGACAACATGTCCAAAATACGTTAAGATACAATCTAGCCATCCTTGCTTCCAAGGAACAGTCTGGTTGCACTTCCTCTAGGACGAATGTGTTGGTTCTTTTGGCAGTCCATGGTATGTTTAATATTCGTATTCAGCACCGTAATTCAAAAGCATCAATTCATCTCCTGTCTCCTTTACTTACTGTCTAGCTTTCACCATCATATAATGTGAATGAAAATAGCATGGCATGAGTCAGGTGCACCTTTGTCTTCAATGTGACATCTTTATTTTTCAACACTTTAAAGAGGCCTTGTCCAACAGCTTTTCCCAATGCAATGCATCTTTTGATTTCTTGACTGCTGCTTCTGTATGTGTTGATTGTAGAAATAAGCAAAATAAAATCTTGGACAACTTCAATCTTTTCTCCCTTTTATCATGAAGTTGTGTACTAATCCAGCTGTAATGATTTTTGTTTTCTTGATATGGAGGTACAATCCATACTGAGGACTGTGTTCTTTGATCTTCATGAGTAAATGTTTCAAATCCTCTTCACTTTCAGCATGCAAAGTTGTGTCATCTGCATAACACAGGTTGGTGATCTACACAGTTAAATGCCTTTGCACAGTCAATAAAACATAGGTAGGCATCTTTCTGGTATTCTCTGGTTTTGGTAATACCCATCTGACATCAGCAATAATGTCCCTGGTTCCACGCCCTCTTCTGAATCCACCTTGACTTTCTGGCAGTTCCCTGTCAATATACTGCAGCAGTAGCTTTTGAAAGATCTTTAGCAAAATCTACTTGCATGTGATATTAATGCAATCATTTGATGATTTCCTCATTCAGTTGGAATACCTTTGTCGGGAATAGGCACAAATATGGATCTCTTCAAGTCAGTTGACCAGGTAGCTGCTTTCCAAATCTCTTGGCATAGATAGGTGAGCACTTCTAGTGCTGCATCTGTTTGTTGAAACATCTCAATCGATATTTCATCAATTCCTGGAGCTGTGTTTTACCAATGTCTTCAAGTTAGCTTCTACTTCTTCCTTCAATACCATTGATTGCTGATCATATTCAACCTCTTCAAACAGTTGATCAAACACCAATTTTTTTTTTGATATAATGATTCTATGTCTTCCTTCCATCTTTTTTTTCTCACATTATAAAAATCTACCAATAGTGTAGTTAGAAAAGCACATCATAATCTACCATTTTAATTTAATGTAGCCTGTATTTTATAACAAAGTCTTTGGTTTACAGAGGCAATCCCTGGAGCTTTGTGTTTCACCAATGTCTACAACCTCTTGAAATGGTTGATACATCATTTGTGGCCTTAAAATATAGTCACATATTCTTTAATACTCTCTCCATCAAGAAGTGACACTTAAACCAGGTGCTACAGTACACATCTGTAATCCCAGTGACTCAGGAGGCTTAGGCAGGAAGATCACAAATTCAAGCCCAGAGGCACCCCATGCAATTTAGCAAGACCTTGTCTCAAAATAAAAAAATACAAAAGGGGCTGGGGTGCAGCTCAGTGGCAGAGCACTTGTCTAGCACGTGTGAGGCCCTAGGTTCAACTCCCTCAGTAGTGTGGTAAAAAGCGAAGCATTTAAGGTGAACATGGTGATGCACACCTGTAATCTTACCACATGGGAGGCTGAGGCAAAAGGATCCAAGTTCCAGGCCTGCCTGGGCTACACAGCAAGACACTGCCTCAAAAAGAGTAGTGCTTAATTGTTCTTCCTTTGATTGAGGGCTTGGAATTGGAGACTTGCTTGAGCCAATAGAAGATGGCAGAAGTAACAGTGTAACTTTCAAGACTGGGTCATAAAGAGTAATGTGGTTTCCTTGCACCTCTTATTTAGATCATTTGCACTGGTGGAAGCCACCTGCCATACCACTGAGACACTACGGCAGCCCCATACAGATGACACACAACATGGAATTTTGGCTTCCTACCAACAACCAGCAAAGGATGAAGGTCTTCTGTCGAAGCCGTGTGAATAAGCCTTGTTGGGATCAGATCGTACAGTCCCAGGTAAAGACTATGAACCCAAACCAACAAGCTAAGCTACTCCCAAATTCCTGACATCCGGGAATTGTGAAATAATAAATGTGTGCTGTGTTAACTTGCTAAATTTTAGAGTAAGGTCGCCCCTTAATATCCATAGGCCACTAGTTCTAAGACTCTAAGCAGATATTAAAACCCCAGGGAGCTCAAATACCTTATATAAAATGGCATAGTATTTGCCTATACAGTCAGTTTTCCATATCCATGAGTTTCTCATTAGTTTATTCAATGAATCACTGATCAAAAATACTCAGGAAACCTGTATCTGTATTAAATACGTATGCTTTTTTCCTTGTCAGTATTCCCTACAGTATTATACATATTTACATAGTATTTATATTGTATTAATATAAGTAATATACAGATGACTTGCCTACAGCCATACCACTGTGGCGTCTGATCCCGTCAGACCCTGGAAGCTAAGCAGGTTTGGATCTAGCTAGTACTTGAATGGGAGATTGCCTGGGAACATCAGCTGCTATAGGCTTGGGAGAAGGACCTGGCAACCCACTTCCTGCCTAAAAAACAACCAGCAACTGAAAACTCTATGAATAGCAGAGAAGTATGACAATGGTTTTTCATCTGTTGTACATAGGGTCACTATGAGTCAGACATCCACTCGATGGCACCTAACAACACCAGATGACTTAAAGTATATGGGAGAATGTGTGTAAGTTATATGTAAATACTATGGCAGTTTATACAAAAAAACTTGCACACCCACAGATTTTGGTTCTTGGAACTAATCCCTCAGAGATATTGAGGGATGACTAACCTATGCTAACATAAATATATAGTAGGTTGGAAATACATATTAACCTCATCCACTCTTCTCTACTAACCTCCCCCCTCAAGAAACAAGGTTTTCCCTTTATATGCTTGTAAATTCATTTGGGCACTATAAATTTCAAAACTCTTTAAATAAACTATATGTGTGGTTCAGGAAGGTCCTAAAAGAGTACTATATCTGTACATGAAATCCAAAAATGTCTGTAAGAAACCATACCAATTGTGACCAAGAGAATGTATCTTTGTAAAAAAAAAAAAAAAAAGGTAGAATTAAGATGCCTGACTAAAAATTGTGCCTAATAATATGGAACATAATCTTATGAACATAATACTGACAGATGTCCTTTTTCCAACACATATTATATTGTAAATTAAGTAAATTAACTTGGCTACAGAATAGGTCCACTGTTAAAACTTCTTTCTCCCTACTAAGTAAAGAGTATTTCTTGAGAGAATTGATCTCGCCCTTGTCTTTCCCAACATTATCTGCTATAACTGAAATGTCAATGAATGTGAGAGAATGGTATACATACTAAGTAAGAGAATTAGGAAAGATTAAGAAGGTTTTCTATGTCATATTAAGGACTTCAAACTTCCTCCTATAAGCAATAATAATCCACTGAATGATTTCAAAAACAGAAATCACAAAATTGTATTGGTGCCTTATAAAGATTCTAGTGACAGTGTTGAAGATGTGAATGAGGTGGGACTGGAAAAAATGCTAACAATTAGGAGATATGTATGAGTACTTAATAAAAGAGAGTATTAACTTTGGAAGGTAATCTGGTAGCAAACTGAAATTCATAAATTCAACAATTTCATTTCTAGACATGGACCCAAATAGCCCCTCATATGCTCAAAGATATTTCTCTAGAATGTTCATTATACTATTTGTTGCAACATTAAAAAATTAAAGACTTTAATGATCACCAACAGGAGACTGAATAAATTATACGGAATATCATATAGTAGTTAAAAGGAATATATTAGATTTATATCATGACTAGATTCAAAAATAAAATGAATGAAAAATATTAAATTGTAGATGATATATAACTGCAGTGTTTTTTAATTTACACAGAAGAGCATTAGATATTTTCTATTTACCTACAATGGCTAAATTCCCTGAGTCTTTTCTCCAGGAATAGTGCCATATACTGTTTTTCCCATCAGGGAATAATGCTAGGTACTGTTCTAAGGCCTGCAGCCATAGCCCTGTGTCATCCAATCCCATCAGATCTTGGAAGCTAAACAGGGTCGGGCCTGGTTAGTACCTGGATGGGAGACTGCCTGGGAACACCAGAAGCTGTAGGCTTGGGAGAAGGACCTGGCAACCCCCTCCCAATCCGCCATTGAAAACCCTATGAACAGCAGAGAAGCACTGACAATAGTGTTTCCCCTGTTGTACAGAGGGTCGCTATGAGTCGGATACCGACTCGACGGCACCTAACAACAACAACAACAACTGTTCTAAGCACTTTGGATAAATCACTTATTCCTCAAGACATCCTTATGCCACAGACACTACTGTTGTTGTTAGGTGCTGTGAATCGGGTCTGACTCATAGTGACTTTATGTACAATAGAATGAAACACTACCTAATACTGTGCCATACCTGGTGCAATTGTCAGTTCTTCTCTGCTATTCATAGGGTTTTCAGTGGTTGATTGCTTTGGGAGAGGGGTGCCAGGTCCTTCTCCCTAGCCTGCAGCACCTGGATTCCAAGGTGGTCTCCCATCCAAGGACTAACCAGACCAACCCTGCTTAGCTTCCAAGATTCAGGTGGAATGAGATGCCAGGGTGGTATGGCTGCAGATTCACACACTATTAATAACCCATTTTATACATGGGTTAACCGAGGCATGGAGTTTCAGGATTTTCTCAAAGGCCTACACATAAGAAGTGTCAAAGCCAAGTTTCAAACCCAGGAAGACTGGTCCAGAATAAAAGGGTAAAACTGTAAATATTTTAGCCAAATTCTGCATGATTTTTTATTTTGGACAAAGAGATAGATACAGAGGGGCAGGGTGGAACCACAGGGAGACCTTCTAGTTCAAATATTATTAATGAAGTATTCAAACAATTTTTAAACAATATGTTCAATTTTTTCTATAAAAAATGTAAATACATAAAACAGTCTGGGATGAAAAATGCTGAAGTGCAATATTATCCTGGCTGACACAGATGATGGAAATATGGGAGACTGTTCTCACAATTTCTTTGTAGCTTTCAGTATCTTTTAGACTTTGAAGAAAAGCAGTGTTGTATACACAAGGGTTTCCTTCCAATTATTACTTTTTAACCAACAAACCTAAAATTTGTTCAATATTTTATAAATCTAAACCTTTATCAATTTTGGCACTGTTGACATTTTGCACTGGATAATCGTTGCGGGTTGTCCTGTGCAGTGGAAGATATGTTTGGCAGCATTACTGGCTTGTACCCACTGGAAACCAGTAGCATCCTCTCCCTCGAGTTATGACAACTACAAATATCTCCAGAAATTGCCACATGTTCCCTGGGTGGTGAAGACTTACCCCCATCCCACTGAGAATTACTAAACTAAATTAACTAAACAAAAAGGCTTTTAATTTTCATTTTAACTTTATTTACAACTGTTTGAATCTAAAGATTTCAAAGATATTTCCTTTTAAGCATCTCACATTCCAATTCCAAAGGATATTGACGGAAGGAAGAAAGTCTGAAGAGAAATAATCCCCAAATATAGCAAGCACTTAAGGCTGGGGTTGAGCTCAGTTGACAGAGTGCTGCTCTGCGCTCTGTGAGGCCCTCGGTACGATGATCCCCAGCACCACAAAAACGGGAGAAGGAGCTGGCAGCCCACTCCTGAAACAATCAGCCATTGAAAAGCCAATGCCCAGCACAGAAGCACTGGCATAGTGCGGGGCGTGGCACAGCGTCGGGGAGTGTTTCCTTCTGTTGTACATAGGGTCGCTATGAGGGCTGGACGGCATCTAACAACAACATAGCAGGCACTTACATCCCATGATTCCACAGAATGACAGATCCAGGCCCACGAACGAGGGCTTCCTTCCCGCTCTCCCGTAATGCGGGGGTGGAGGGGACAAGGGGTGCAAGTCAAGCTACCCGCCCCCATCCCCTTTGCCAAATCCCAGGGAGAAAATGGGTCGCTATGAGTCGAACCCGACTCAAGGGCACCAAACAACACACAGCAAACGCTTACGTCCAAGGACTCCACAGAATGATAGATCCAGGCCGCGGGACGACGGCTTCCTTCCCGCTCTCCCGTAACGCGGGTGTGTGTGTGTGTGTGTGTGTGTGTGTGTGTGTGTGTGTGTGTGACCGGAGTGCAAGTCAAGCTTCCCTCCCCGTCCCCTCCCTGAAGGTGAGAGGGGGGAAAAAAAATGAGCCGGCTCTGCCTCACCTCAGCGAAGCAGCCACGATTTCAAAGCCCCGAGCGCGCGCAGCGTTCCACGACAACAAACCTCGCGCCCGCGCGCTGCATCACGGGAAATCCCGCGCGGAGGCTGCGTGGAACGCCCAGGAGGCGGAGCCTAGGGAACCGGCCCGGGAGTTGGTTGCCAAGGGAGGCTGAGGAGGCGGAATCTCCAGGGGAGTGTCGGGAAAGCGAATGTCCGGCCGCGCTCTCTCGGGCGGAGCTCCAGGGAGACGCTCGGGAGATCTGACGGCTGACGGGGGCGGGACCGCGGGGAGGAGTCGGGGGCCAAAGTGGGCAGGACCAGGAAGAGAAGCGAATGGGACCCAAACTGAGAGCCTAGTCCAACCCCCACGCCCAGGCGGCTGCATCGGATTGGATGATAAGGCGACACTTCCTTCTGTCTGCCAGTGTCACGCGACCGCCTCCCCATCGGCCCTTCTGTATTTACCTCTGGGCGGGGCTGGCGGGTGATGAGATACTTGGGTGTAGGCGGTGGAAGGGGAGACGGCTACGGCCAGTGCGATCGCATCCACGACTGCAATCATGGCCGAGGTGAGAAGTCGGCTGCACCGTTACTGGCTCCCGAGACCCGGAAACCGCCTCCGAGGCCCGGGCTTGGCGCGTCCAGGTGCAGGTGGGCTCGGGAAGCGAGTTCTGACAGTAAATAGCTAACGTCTTGTTGTGTCTCCCATGCAGAATCACACTCAGAATAAAGGCAAGCTCATCTCTGAGACCCGACGGAGATTCGAAGCTGAGTATGTGACAGGTAAGCACTGCGTTCTTGGGGTCGAAGAAGGTGTGCAGTGCGCATCCCCAACTTTGCTAGGGGATATGTCTGTGGGAGGTGTTAGGGGGACTCTCACAGGACCCTCACAGGAACAATGCTCTGCATATTTCAAAGGTTTTCCTTTCCAGAACATGCTGTTTATGCTGCTCCAAGTGGGCAGATGGTGCATCTGATGTTTCCTTGAAGGATTAATGTAAGTTAGAAATCGGCAAGTTTCTAGCATCTCCTTACCGGGACTTGCAGAAGACTTGTTAGGCCCATGACACAGGTAACAGGATCCAGTCCATGGTTCCCAGACTAGGCTTTCATCAGCAAAACTCACAGGAATGAACCTGGAAATTGCTATAGTCCTACTGACGTGTATTTAATTGGGTATGACAGTTCCTTTTATGTTTTGCCTAATTCCACTTCATACAACCCAAAATACTCCCCTCAATGTAAGCCCTCCAGTGCTAGAACAAGTTTTTTGTTTGTTTGTTGTTTTACGGTACTCGGGAACTGAACCTAGGCCCTTGTGTATACTTTGCAAGCATTCTACCACTGTATCTTGAGACAGGGTCTCCCTAAATTCCTGCCTCTGGCCTGGAACTTGCGATCCTCCTGCCTCTGCCTCTTGAGTTGCTGGGATTACAAGACTACGACACCTCACCCAGCTAGAACAAGTTCTTATCTTTTCACTAGCAAAGTACCTATGAGTCCAGAATTGATTTATTGGTTTAACATTATGTGTCTAGATGTCACATATATTTGAGTTATCAGGTATTTAACTGGTGATTTAGTACTCATAAAGTAAGCTTTTAAAACATACAGAATAAGTTAATATAAATATGGAATTTAAAGGGATCTATTTGTTACTTGCCTTAAGATTGATTCTAATCCTGACCTTGCCACTAACTAGTTTCCTTATCTATTCTGCGCCTGTTTCCATATCTGTGAAATTTGAATGAGGTTCAGAGGATTAAATGAAGCATGTATCAAACTGTCTAGTGTGGGTTTAACATATAGTAGGTTCTCAATGAATACTTTGCTTCCATAATCATCTTGGTTACTGTGAAAGGAATTAAGCTTCTACATCTTGACTTTAGTGTTCATCAGAAGTTTCCTGCAACTTTAAACTGTACTAGATTATATATATTGGTCAATGACCTACAACAAATAAGGAAATCTGTTCCAAATAACCTGGTCAGTAAATCTTTTCTGCCTCCTTGCCATTTTTCTTCACACTCCAAACTTTGCACCAGAAAGTTGCAAAAGCACTCGACGCACTTTTAGTCCAGAGATCTCATTTCTAACAACATGCACAGCTGGTTCCAGGAAAGAGAGAATTCTAAAATGTTTTTGTATAGAAATGTAACTCATAGCTACATGGATTTTAAGAAGTAGTTCAGAATTAGACCCAATAAGCTGGCGATTCTGCAATAGTCATTTACTTATGCCCAAGAGAAGAACCAGAAAATAGGCAGGAACTTAGCAATAGACAAGGTCTTGAAGGTCATCTTGGTTCAACGTTTTCATTTTTAAAATGAGGAAAGTGTGGTATAGCGAGATTAAGCAATTTGCTCAAAATGTCTGGTGTTAGTGGCTTGGCCAGGGCTAGTGCTCAGGCCTTGTGGATTTCACTATAGTCATCTTTCAGCAGTATATGATGTCAGATTAGATCAGGTCATTCACCAGCATGAACTCTTTCAGGGCCTTCCCACTATATTTAGAATAAAATCCCAGCTCTTCGTGGTGGTCTACAATGCAAGGCCACATATGATCTTGCTCTTGCCTGCCTCTCCATCCTCACCTGTTACTACTCTCCTTGCTTAGTGCGGATTTGACCACTTCCTGTATTAGAATACATCACAATCCAGTACACACGTGAGCACACTCACATAACTGAAACAAAAGTTCCTTGACAAATACTTATTCTGAAAACATGTGACTTTGATGCTTTTTCTATTTGACTTCCCTTTTTAAAAACACAGTGGCCCACCAAATTGACATCCCAATCTTAAACATGATCTGTAATTTGAAAAACATGACTACACTGCCTCATTTGCGTTCATCACACAGAATGAGTCTCTTTCCATCTTGGGAACTTTCCACATCTCTCAGCCTGGAAGGCTCTTCCCAGGTAGTGTGCATGGCTAAGTCCTTTTTATTTTTATTTTTATTTATTTATTTTTTTGTTTTTCAAGGTTTAAATGTATCTGAGAGGCCTCCACTCCTTGTTAAGTAGCTTTCTTGCCCTGTTTGTTTTCTCTCCTTTACAGCGCTTACTATACTCTGTAATTGTCTTGGTCGTTTGTTCCTTGTTCATTTCCTCCAATAGATAATATGTGGGTTCTGTAGCAACCTGTAGAAATTGAGGGCAGAGGACTTGCTTATCTTACTGACCTCTGAGTGCCAAGTACAGTTCTAAACACATCCTCATTGAATGAGTGTAAGAATACTGCATTATATGCATTGAGAGATTAGTTCAATTCCAAATTAAGAACTGTCCTAACTGGCTCCCCTTTCCCACTAAAATCTGGCAAAGAGCAGCCCTTCATAAAGGCAAGCAATAGTTCAAAGTCAAACACTGTATATGGCGTTAAGTATAGGGAGGAGTTGGTCCTTTAATATATGCCTGTGTATGTGTGAACTCATCTGTGTAGGTTATCTATAAAACAATTCCAAAAATTAAAGACTTATATAGGAAAGGAACATAGAATCTCCTGAAGTACAGCATGTGATAAAGGTAGAGTTAGAATTTAGTAAAAAAGATTTTTCAAGTTACCTGTATGCTCCCTTTTAAGTTTGCTTTTTAGAAATTAACTTTGGTGTTTAGAACATACACTTTCCTTCTTTGTCTTTTATAGTCTCTATTATTCACAATATTTTTCTTTGTTGTTGTTGTTGTTGTTGTTGTTGTTGTTGTTGTTGTTTTGCAGTACTGGGGATTGAACCCAGGGCCTTGCACTTCCATACTTTGTAAGTGCTATACTACTGAGCTGCACCCTCCACCCATTTTACTTTTTTGAGACAGGGTCTCAAAGTTACGCAGACTGCCACAGCTCTCAAACTTGCAATCCTCCTGCCTCCGCCTCCTGAGCCACTGGGATTACAGGCATGCGCCACTGTGCCCAGCAACAATATTTCTTTTCATAAGAGGCTTAAGGAAGACTTAAGCAAACATGTTTTTCCTAAAGAAAAAGATTTCTTATCTCCAAGTATATTTCTTCAAGCACTAACCGCACTCCAAAAACTCCTATGGAAGTACTTCCTTGGGCCTTCCAAACACATTTTTGTGCCCATAGATATTGTTACTAGTTATGGATAGATTTATTGTTGTTGTTAGGTGCCGTCGAGTCGGTATCCGACTCATAGCGACCCTCATAGGGTTTTCAATGGCTGACTGTTTCGGGATTGCATTGGGAGTGGATTGCCAGGTCCTTCTCCCATTTTTGCGGTGCTGGGAATTGAACTCCGGGCCTCAGAGACTGCAGCGCAGTGCTCTACCCACTGAGCTAAATCCGAGCCCGGATAGATTTATAGCTGGCAAAAAAAATACAGGTCCATAGTTGTGTTACTTTTTCTCATTATTGTGAGAAATTCCATGCTGAGTCTCAAATGAGAAACATTTCCCTTCCTTTCTTCTCTTTGTGCTCAAGACACTAATCTCTTGTGACAATAATTTATTCAGTTCCTCAAGTACTCATTATGTGCTTAATTCTGGGAAACAGTGTGTCCGTTTTAGAGAAAGAACTGAAAAAGAGTAGAATCCCTTTCCACGCTACTACAATCAGTAAAGTTATTAAAATAGAGATGACTATCAAATTTATCTCAAATTATGTTACAAATAATAAGAGTGCTAACATGTTTCCTGTAAGAGTCAAAGATAAGGAGAAATAACTACTGTTTGGTGATTGAGTTAGCACAGAGTTAGAAGAAACTTCATAGGAAAGGTGGTGCCACTAGGCTCTGTGGCACATACTTATAATCCAAGAAACTTGGGAGGCTGAGGCAGAAGAATCGTGAGTGTAAGGCTAGGGACAGCCTACACAACTTAGCAAGACTCTATCTCAAAATAAGAAATATAAAAGGGCTGGGGGTGCAACGTAGTGGTAGAGCATTTGACTAGCATGCATAAGGCCCTGGGATCACCCCCCAGTGTAGGAAGGAAGGAAGGACTTCAAGAAGAAAACAATAGAGACAGTGCTATTAGAAGAGATAATAGTTGACAATTATACAGACATTATAAAAGACCTCAAATCCTGACATTAAAAATATATAAAAATCTAAACATCATATAGAAAAAGAAATTAATCTCAAGGCCTATCGTAATGAAACTGAAAACACTGGGACTAAGAGAAAATCTAACAACCAATGAGAAGTTACACGATCCACAATGGAACAAAAATTGCACTGCTTATTTCTCATCAATTAACTGAAAGGCATGTTCTGAAAGCACTGAAGGAAAAACTGTCCACTTAGAATATTTATCCCAAAGTGAAAGTAAAATGACTATTTATTCCTGATAAAGTAACCTACTAGACTACTTAGCTAATAAATAAATAGAATGCAGAAAGGAAATAGGTGCAAGAAGCGAAGGAAAGCAAAGAAATGGGTAAGTGAAGTAGTAAAAATATTTAACAGTAATAATAGGAGTAGGAGAAATTGGTGGTAAAACGTTCCAAGGACTTGTATTGTCCAGAACGAGGATAGAGATATTAACATTGTAGGAACATGAGAGTAACCACTGAGAGATAGAAATAAAATGTTTAACTTCCAAACCAGTGGAAAAATGAATGAATGAATGAATAAGAATCTTCTCTCTAGCAAGAAGAAAAGAAGAAAAAAAGAAACATGGTTAACTAGAAAAGGCAGAAGAACCTAGCAGAAATAATCCCAACTCTTATCAGTAGTTACCACAAAAATAAGCACATTTATACATATTAACTATCAGAGGGGCCTGCAGTTGTACCATTGCAGTGTCTGATCCCGTCAGATCTCGGAAGCTAAGCAGGGTCGGGCCTGGTTAGTACTTGGATGGGAGACCACCTGGGAACACCAGATGCTGTAGGGTTGGAAGAAGGACCCGGCAACCCACTCCCAAAAATCAATCCGTCTTTGAAAATCCTATGAACCGCAGAGAAGCACTGACAATAGTGTTTTGCCTGTTGTACGTAGGGTCGTTGTGAGTCAGATACCGACTCGATGGCACCTAACAACAACTATCAGATTAGATTTTTAAAATCTTAATGGCATGCACCCTACAAGAGACTAACCTAAAATAAAATAATTTAGAAAAGTTGAAAATAGATGGAGAGGCTAGGAGTGTAGCTCAGTGGTACAAAGCCCTGGGTTTGATCCTTGGCACTGTAAAACAAGAAAAGAAAGAAATAGGTAAATGTATACAAAAGAAATATTAACCAAAAGTAATCCTGTTTTGGCAGTACATTCATTAGACAAAATGTTTACAATGAAAAATATTACTACACATAAAAAAGATACTGCTAATTATTAAGAGGGGTAACAATTAGGAACTAACAATATTTAAAAAGTATCTAACAGTATAGCCTTAAAATATGTAAAGTGAAAGCTCCAAAAATTTTAAAAGAAACTCAAGAAATCCACCAACATATTGAACAATTTTAACAAACCTCTTTTAGACATAGAATAAAGCAGGCAAAAAAAAAAATCCTTGGATTTTAGAAGATTTCACCACCACAACGAAGGAACTTCATCATACATACATAGATACATATAGACTTTCCTACCCTACAAATAGAGAACATGTACCTTTATTTTGGGGGCCCCTGGTAACATTTGCCATATAATCAGAGATAAAAGAATTCTCAGAAAATTCCAAGGAGGCTACATCATAGAAACGAGGTTCTCACACCATTAAGCAACTGTATTAGGAGCAACAATACCTAAAAGCAAGTACCTAAAAGCAAGTCAAATTTTAGGAAACTGAAACAACACACCTCTAAATAACCCATGAACTAATAACTTACCAGCAAGGTGTGTAATTCTTACTTCTGCTAAGTAGCCTGTAGTTTAAGGAGGATATCACAATGGAAATTACAAAATAGTTAAAGTTAAATATATTTTCTAAAAACCTACAATGAATACATTTAATTTTGAAACTTTAGAATAATGTTTCCTGTAAAGTCAGGGAAACGGCAATTATCTATAACTTCATTATGTCAGATAACTTAAGTTATCAATATAAGGAAAGTATGAGATATGGTTTAAGATTTGCCAGTCATGTCATATGATAACACAAAAATCACTAAGCTGCTTAATTATCTAACAAAAGACATATAAGGCTTTTATGGAAATACCAAGGGAAATTTCAGCTTGATTTGTGACATTCTTATATTTTTATTTTTTTACAAAATGTAAAGCTAGTAAGCTAGTATTTGTTAGTTCTGAGTCTCAGCTTCATACATATTTGATAACTTTATTTTCTCTTCTGTAAATTTTAACTTTTCAAAAGGCTAGGGAGAAAACAAAAACTCCATTATTGAAACTCTGGGCAGTATGGAACTCAAGGGCTAGTAGGGGGTCAACTTATAGGGTGCTGATCATTCAGTAACAAAAATTTAATTTGCACCTGCTGAGGGGGGCAGGGTTTGGGAGGATGGAGAGGTGACTTTTCAAAGTCTCTGGCCTGTTGGAGCTTAGCAGAGGAGACAACCTTGAGTCCCACTCCCCTCATGGGCTCACTGAGGTCTCTCAGAGGCTTTGCCATTACAAGTGTGATTTGAGGATCTGTTGCCTTAAAATAACTAATTAGTTCTTAAGAACACTATTAGCACATTACTTTTGATCCAGCTGGCCACTCATTATCCCAAATTACCAAGAAGAGCCAAATAAAAGATTGTAGATAGTATGCATACCCCAGGGCCTTAAGGCAGAATCCATGACAGGCAGGAATAGACAAAGTCCTAATTATATCAAATTACTGTGGCAAACTGGCTGGTGACTGATAAGGACCTGGAGAATAGTACTGAACATTTAGCTTTTCATGCTCAGGTCTGCTAAAGAATCTAGCTCATCAAGGATAGCAACTGAAACAGAAAGCACCTCCCATCCCTATAATAGACCAGAGATCAGCAAAGGCCTGGTTTTGTACAGCCCTTGAATTGAGAATGTTTTTTGTATCTAAAGGGTTGTTACACCCCTGCCTCTCCAGAAGAATCATCAGTACAGGATATCTGTGGCCCCCAAAGTCTAAGATATTTAGATATTTATCATGTGGCAATAATTTGCCAACCTCTGCAGTAGACCAGTGGTTGGTTCTCAGTGTATTGTCCCTATGCCAGTGGCAGCAGGAACATGAAGGAAATGATTACAAATGCTGATTCTTGGATCCCCCCTCCCTAATTAGACATCTAGATGTGGATTAACAGACCCTACGTAGTGATTCCAATGCATGCTGAAGCTTGAGAATCAGTGCTGTAGGCCAATGGCTTAAGCCCATCATAAAAGATCTTCCGTCACTCAGTCTTTCTGAGAGCTTCACAGGAAAGTGGACATTTAGGGTAGGTTGTAGCCAACTAGCAGAGGATGATTTTGAAGAACTATTTTGTTATTGTGGCCTGATCATTCCCTTTGTTGACACTTACATAGTCCACCCAATCAAGTAGTGCATCCGATATAGATGCTCTTCCAAGGCCCTATCAGGACTTTCAGTGGATCCATACTAAGTGTCATGAAGGAATAAAAAATATAAGATGTTTTAAACTACTATAATGATCTTCTTGTTGTTGTTAGGTGCTGTTGAGTCAGGTCAGATTCATAGCCACCCTCCCTTTGTAGGGTTTTCAATGGCTTATTGTTTCAGGATTGCTTCAGGAGGGAATTGCCACATCCTTCTACTGTTTTTTCAGTACTAGGGATCAAAACTGGGTCCTCAGAGAGTGTGGGGCAGCACTCTACCAACTAAGCTAAACTCCAGCCCCTACTATAATGATCTAGAGTTGTATAATTATTGCTTTTGAACATTATGATACCCAGTTAATAACTTTTCTTTAATTTTCAGTATCATAATACTTTTATATGTTTTCAACCTTTATCTGAAATGTAGGCATATCTATAATAACCACAATATATTTCCATAATTTTCTCAACTAGTTCATAGTGAGTAAATTGGAATTTAGTCTTCCTTTTATGGTTAGCATTGTAGCTGATGTTAATAGAAATTCTTTTGAATAGTGTTTAAATTTTTCAGTGTTCTTGATCTTCCAAAGACTATATGTTGGCCGTCCCTGTCTCCATTTTACAGAGAAGAAAATAAGACCCAAAGTGACTTGCTCAATCTCAGTGTCCAGGTAGCATGGGTCTTTCTGATTCCATCTCTCTACCCTATATCCTGAATATGACCAGAAAATTTTCACCTTTGTTAACTTTAAAACACAGTTTGTGACATCACTGTTGGTAATGTCATGGTGTTTTACGTATAAAAACTGTAGTGTCTTTATCATGCATCCTTTACACAATTTTTTGAAATGTGTGTATAGGAGAGTGATGAAAAGCTGAGAGAAATAATATTTACCCTGGAACATTTAGTACTGTCCCTAGAAGTGAGTCACCATTGTCATGTATCTTTTTTTCTTTCTCTACCAAATTACAGACTTTTATTTGGTGGTGAAACACTTATGTAAGACCAGTTTACGGAGAAAAGCTCATATAAGAACAAATAAAGGGCCCATGAACCATAGGTATGCTGATAGTTCATTAGGAAGTTTTCTTAACAAATGAGTGGTTGAAATGAACTGCTTTGAAGAAATGGGGAGATGAGGTTTAAAAATCTACCACTTAAGATTAATGTTGGTTTGTGATAGAATTTTCATTGATCCATAGCAAGATGAAAGTAATAAAGACAGTATTATGAGAATATATACATAACGTGTATATCTTTGGATAAAACTAAGCCTTCTTTCACCTCTACAGTATAACTATTGATAGGTAATCTTTAAAAATGTCTTAGGTGTGTGTATGCAGACATGTGTTTTTGTATGATCAGATACTTTTAGAGCATATATATCTTTAGCTTCTTACTACAACATTTCAGTCTGTTTTGTGCTGCTATAACAAAATACCTGGGACTGTGTAACTTGTAAAAAACTGAGATTTATTTTCTCATAGTTCTGGATCCTGGGGAGTCCATAATCAAGTCTCCAGCATTGTTATCTGGTGAGGGCTTTCTTACTGAGTCCTCACATGGCACAAGGAGGAAGGGCAAGCCGGCTGATGCTGCATGAAGCCTCTTTTATAAGGGCATTACTCCCCTTAATGAGAGAAGTCCTCATGGCCTAATTACCTCTTAAAGGCCCTACCTCTTAATACTAGCCCATTGGAATGGTTTTCTGGAAACTCAATCACGTAAGGGCTCAGTTGCTTGAGGGCTAGGTTTGAAAGCAGCAGATTTTGTTGTCATAAGCACATTTAATTATGGCCCTTCAGCCTTGTGGTCCTAGCCATGTTTTCTTTACCTTGAATGCTTAGTTTAGTCTGTTTTCTATTTCTGCCTCTTCTGTCTGTCTTCATTGCCTTCATTTTTCTCCTCTCTATCTTGTTCTCTCTCCCCCATCCTCCCTTCACCCTCTTTGTTCTTTAATGCTTTCTGCTTCCACTTTTCTCTTCCCTTCTCCCAAACCCCACATATTCCTCCTCCAGTCATCTCATTTCTTTTCCCCTTCTCTGATTTCGTTTTTATTTGCCTAGGATAAATGTTTTAAAGTCACATTTCATGTATAAGTACATATCTTTTAATAACAATAGTCATTTCAATATAATTGGAAATTTTTACTTTTGGACATCTGTATCCCTGAAAGCTAAGGAAGGGCAGTGGGCTTTAAATTTCTTGATAATGAGCACTGTCTTGATGTCGATGCTATCCTTAGCAATAGTACTAGCAGTGGTAATAATGTTAACAATAACAATAATGTTTAATGTTGTTGTTATAGCTAATATTTACTTAGTTTGTACCACTTGGAAAATATTATTCTCAGTAAGTAATTTTCAGAATGTAGTCTGGGACCCTTGAGTATGCCTGTGAGGTCAAGACTATTTTCATAATAATTCTAAGATACCATTTGCCTTTTTAACTGCATTGAGTTTTGTAGTGATTACACAGAAGCAGTAGAGGTTAAAATTGCTGACTTGATGACCCAAATCAAGGCAAGTAATCATTGTAGTCTTTATTGTCAATAAGAAGAGAGAGAAAAAGCCACTCTTATTTTAGTAAGTCCCTAATGATATAGTAAATGTTATTAAAGCTTGATCTTTGAGGACATGCCCTTCTAATATTCTATGTGAGAAAATGGGGAAATATACATAAAACACTGCTGCATCCTAAGCATATTCAAATTGCCAACTGATTAGTCACCTTTTCCATAGGCTACCATTTTTATAAGTAAACTATGGTTATGCACACTTGGGCATTTGGCAGAAATTTTCTCGAAAATGAATGAAGTCAGCCTGTCATTTCAAGGAAAATAACTTACTGGTCCAGTGACTCAACTGGATGGTCCTTCAGGGGACTGGATGTTTCTTCAGGGGATAGAAGACTATGTGAACTTTTAAATGTCCAACTTATGTGTATAAATGCCATGTATAATTAAAGAAATGGTGTGCTTTGAACACCAGTGAATTTTTGAATAACAAAGCTTAAAAATATTTTCCAAGGTTTAAGTGCTACAGGACCACTCATGTTATGTTGTTGTTAGGTGCTGTTGAGTCAGTGTCCAACTTATAGCGACTCTATGTACAACAGGCAAAACAGTATTGTTAGTGCTTCTCTGCTGTTCATAGGGTTTTCCATGGCTGTTTGGTTTTTGGGAGTGAGTTGCCAGGTCCTTCTCCCAAGCCTGCAGCACCTGGTGTTCCCAGGTGGTCTCCTATCCGAGTACAAACCACGGCCAACTCTGCTTAGCTTCTGAGATCTGCAGGATCAGACAGCACAGTGGTACAGCTGCAGGCACTCAAGTTATAGATTAGAAAAATAGAGCCCATATATTAAAAACCATTTCTAAGGCAACACTCTACAAATGTGTGATTTGTTTTCTCATATTTTGTAATGCTTTAAATTTCCAAGTACTTTTATATACTTTCTCATCTGATCATCACTGTGAGTATACAAAACAGCTTAAAGAGAAGTAAATTGAGACTTAAAGATGCTAGTTCTCTGAATGGACTTTATATTTTCTTGCCCCTCCCATCTATTATCTCTGAGGCCCTGAAATAAAAGCAGTGAAAATGGAGAGGAGGTAGAATCTATAAAATGTGGCAACTAAATAGATGTGAAAGAAAAGGAAATGAAGGTGCCAGGAAATTTTCTTGAGCTTTCTACTTGGGCCCCTGAGAGGATATGCATAACTGGGGGAATAAAAATTGAGACCAAGTAAATTCTGACAACCAATGTGTACTGAAGGCCTTTTCATTGACACTACTGTCATCTGCTTTGGAGGACTCTTAGGAAGTGTCAACTCGAGGCCTTTACTACCTATTTGGGAAATATGACATGCATGCTAGTAACTCTAATTCAGGGTAAAAACTGGTAATTGCCTTAAAGGCTTAGTTCAAGTTGTGTTGCTGTGCACAGGAGAGAAGAAATTATTTCTGGGCACAGAGAAAATTTTATGGAGGAGGAAGTATCTGAAAGGAATGTTACAGAATGGTAGAGTTTGGATGTACGAAATGGTCACACAGGTACAAGAAGAGTTCAGTTACACAAAAACAGTGAGAACAGGGCATGCGAGGAGGAGTATATTGTATACAGGTTAGTAGGAATATAGTATGTGTAGGCAAATGATGAAAAATTATTATTGAAAATAATTATTCTTTCTTTTGGTGGTACTTGAGGGTTGAACCCAGGGCCTCGCATATGCTTTGCAAGTGCCCTACCACTAGGCTATACCCCTAACCCATTTTTTATTTTTTATCTTGAGACAAAGTTTTGCTAAATTATGCAGGCTATCTCTGGCCTTGTACCTGGGATTCTCCTGCCTCTGCCTTCCAAGTTGCTGGCATTACAGGCGTGAGCCACCACACCCAGTGAAAATAATTATTCTGATAAATGATTAGAAATGTTGACCTCAGAGTCTGAAAATAGTAAATATCATCATGCTACATGTTATGATTTGGATATGGATATGAAGTGTTCCCTGCAATAAAGCTCATGTGTTGAAGGCCTGGTCCCCACAGGCACTTTTGAGAAGTGATTGGATCATGAGGGTGCTAACTGCATCCATCTGTTGATGAGTTCATAACTGAATGGGCTATTAGGAGGTAGGGCCAGTTAAAGGAAGTGAGTCACTGGGAGAGTACCTTTGGAGGGCATACCTTGTCCCTCACCCCTCCCTATCTCTATCTCTCTACTTCCTGTCTGCCATGAGGTGAGCAGCTTTGCTCCACTACACCCTTCTCCCATTATTTACTCCCTCACCACAGGCCCAGAAACAATGGAGCTAGCTGGCAGGGTTGAAAACATGAGCCAAAATAAATCCTTCCTCCTTCCTCCCTTAGTTGGTTTTCTCAGATATTTTGTGATAGTGATGAAAAGCTAACGAACACACTCCATATATGGTCAGTTTTTTCATTCTGGGATTAGTTTATTTTTAAAAAATGACACTTGACACCAAGCACAGTGGAGCTCAACTATACACTCAGCTACTTGGGAGACCAAAGCAGGAGGATCGCTTGACCCCAGGAGTTCAAGGGCAGCCTGGGCAACATAGCAAGACGTCACCTCAAAAAGAAAACAAAAAGAATCTGTAATCTTTTGATAACTGTTATGGCTTGAACCTAAATTGTCCCCCAGAGGTCCTATCATTTGGGTCCCAGCAGTCAGCACTGTCCTGGGAGGTTGAACTTTGAAAGGTGAGACTTTGGTGGAAGTAACTCCCTGGGGGTGATCATTTGGAGATTTTTACTCCTGGACCCAAATTCCTAGTCTGTCTGCCTGTCTCTCTGTTTGTCCATCTCTCTCTCTCTTGTTTCCTGGTCCAGCATGCTGTGAAGTCATCTACCACAGGCCCTGTCACCATTATGGACTGATTTTCTAACTATGAACTCCCAGGTTTGTTTCTCTGCTACAGTGATGACAGCTAACTAATGCAGTAACTTTATTCTCTTCCCTTTTAGAAGTTCCATCAGTCCTGTAAATTGCATTTTCATCTGAATTACATCCTTGTGTCCATGCTGAAAAAGTTTGTTTTTGTCTTCCAGATTTCTTTTCCTTTGGCACTAGTGTTTGTTATTTTTCACTACAGAATTAATCTGACTTTGATATTTATTGCTATTTTCCCTAGATAAGTCAGATAAATATGATCCACGTGATGTTGAAAGGCTGCAACAAGATGATAACTGGGTTGAAAGTTACTTACTTTGGAGACATAATGTTATAGATGAAACCCTGAAGATGCTTGATGAGAGTTTTCAGTGGAGGAAAGAATTTTCTGTGAATGGTAAGCTGTTCAATTTAACCTTGGCAGGGTACATGGGTGTTCCAGAAATGAATGAGGGCTGGGATTTAGTTCAGTTGGTAGAGTGCTGTGCTGCAGTCTCTGAGGTCCCGAGTTCAATTCCCAGCACTGCAAAAATGGGAGAAGGACCTGGCAACCCACTCCCAAGGCAGTCCCGAAACAGTCAGCCATTGAAAACCCTATGAGGGTCGCTGTGAGCCGGATACCGACTCGACGGCACCCAACAACAACAACAACATAAATGAATGAGGATACCAGAAAAGCACATTTATCCCCGTGGATGCCTATGGCATCCTTCTCTGGAATTCTTAAGTTTTAAGTCCACTACAAGACTGAAATTTGTCCCCCAAATGAGAGTTTTATAATGGTCTTCAAGTGCGTGGAGAACTCTGCACCGGAAGGGTTACCTGTTATCTGTCTTCCTCCTAAGAGTTTAACAAGAAGAAAGTGGCATAACTACCAATTTCAAGTAAGTATAAAGGATTTCCTGTCCTTGAAGATAATAAACTCTGGACTGACTGGGTGTGAAGTCTTAATACAAAACATTCAACAAATAAATACGGGGAGATACTGTCCCCAGTCTTCCCACTTGTAGAAGGAATCTACCAGAAGGGGAGTGTAAGAAATAAGTGATGAGAAATGTAAAAACTGTAGGTAATCGCAATAGTGAAGCACTTATTAATTAAGCAAAATATGTAAATCTGATATTTTTTAGTCATTTAAGTACAGAAAAAAACTTTTAAACTCAACTTCTAGGGAAAAATAGACATATAACAACGATAGAGCAGGAGAGAAATCTCTGAAAGTTCTTGGTGAATGAAACAGAAGCTTTGTTGTATGCTGCCTTGCCGTATTGGTTGTCAGCCTCCCTGGAGACTAGATAGGCCCTTTGTTTGTTCTAGCTGCCCCAAGGTTAGTGTCTACTGGATATCTACTGCCCCGTGCATTAGAGTCTACTGGAATCAAACTTTATAGAAACCATTTTACTAGAAAAACAAAGGTTATTTCCCACTAATTCTGAGGCTGTGTAACTATTTACCAGTATGTTTTCTTTTCTTTTCTGTCTTTTTTTTGTGTGCTGAGAATTGAATACAAAGCCTCATGTGTGCTGAACCAGTGGTCTACCACTGAGCTACACGCTAAGCTTATACCATGTTTTCTTGAAATTGTCTAATAGTGATAATATTTGTTTGCAAGTCATTATGTGAAATGCAACCAGCATGTGGAAATATATCCACATTAATAATGTCTGGCATGTCAAAGGAAATCGAGTTTTTCCATTTCTGTCACTTGTGTGTCTTTTGCAGTTTGTTTCTTCAGTAGAAAACACAATTTTTTATTGCCAGAGATTCTTTCCAGATGTCTGAATAAGTTGTACCTTAGTCGAGTTTGAATTAGCATCAGAACTACTATCTAACATTTAACATTACCTTTATATTGTGAGTTTTACTCTTAGGTCCTCAAGTTATCTTACTGATCAAAGTTTATCACTTTTTAGACCTTAGTGAATCCTCCATTCCCAGATGGTTATTAGAAATTGGTGGTATTTATCTGCACGGTTATGACAAAGAAGGAAACAAATTGTGTAAGTATACTTAATTTATGCACTGGTATTGAAGATTTTGAAATGTAGGTATCTATGTCAATTGAATTAATAATCAGCAGAACTCTTTTCCATATGTAGCATATAAGTCTCCTGCAATTAAGGATTGTTAAGGCCATCTTTACTGCATGTCAGATCCCTAGTAGTTGGGCGTGATGTTTTCATTGTAATAAAGTAGGTGGTGCAAGCAAATGCTGCATCCTGTAACAGCCAAAATAATTTGTTTCAGAGCCACTATCTTTTTTTTAAATGTGTCATTAACACTTGACCTGGTATTTTCATGGAAAATCTTTTTTGGCAGTTACTGTGTGTTGCTAAATGGACTTCTCTTGAATCTCCCATAGTCGTCTTCTTGTAGCTTTTTTTGAAATTCGTATAATTATGGGAGGAACAGTAATAGTTATCTCTCTTGATCAAATGACTCCCTTTTTCTTCCCTCCCCTTTGCCCCAAATCCAACTGGGTTTTGTACCAAGGGTGAGACACCCTGTGCTCATCTTGCTTGCCTTCTCTGTAGCTTGTGATCAATATTGTATTTTGACAATGCATTGCATTTCTCTTTTACGTGTGCTTCCTCCTGTTTAATCTTCTTTTCTCATAGCTCTTCTATGGCTTGCCCTTTAAACATGTTTCCCAGGCTTCATTCTTTGCTTGATCTGTTTTACTTTGCAGCTAATATCATTCCCTTTGGTCATCTCAGACACACTGGCTTCTAGGCAGAGTGTGGATCCCATGCAAAAGACCACGTGTGCTTACCCAGCTACCCAACAGTCAGTGCCCCTTGACAGTTTGTCACCTGCCTTCAACACAACACATGACTCAATAGTCGCATCCTGCCGCTTGTCCTCTTTCTGTATGGCCCAGCGCAGGCCCATGAATTGACTCTTCTTCTAATTTATCTTCAATTTTACCTTTTCTCCACCTTCACCAGCCACTTCCTTAGTTCAGGCCCTGCCTACTGCCCCTTGTCCTCAGTCCCTTTCTAGGCCATAGGCTGTTAGGTTTCCTTCCTTGCCTGTTCCACTCAGCCCTCTATGCCACTGCACAAGAAGTGGTTTGAAATAGGAAAATCCAAATATCCTAAGGGTTCATTCAGAGTCATTCAGTTTCCCCTCTCGCCACTTGTCACATTTTGTCTTAGCTGACCCCACTTGAAGGGTTTGCACACTCCACTCCCCTGCCCAGCACCCTCGCAGGCCTCTGTCTTGCCTCAGTCAGTGCCTTTGGATGGAACAGTTTTCCTAGTGCTTGCCGGAACCATTGGCTCTCTTTTTGAGCACAGTGAAGAGCCCTTTTACATTATTACCAAGTGGTGTTTCTTCACCTGTATTTTCTTTTCCCCCTTAGTTAAAAGTGAAATTTAATATTTCCTAAGGGAAAGGAAAATAGTTTATTTTTCTGCTACTCTTTAAAGGTCCCAATTTCTCATTTAAAAGAAGGAAGAGATATTTTTAATCCATGAGAAAAGTGAGTTATAAGTGAAAAAAATATGTCAAGAGAAGGGCTGTATAAAAATAATATTAAAATGCCATAAACCTTGTTCTTAATTTTATCTTTTGTTCTGCTTATAGTCTGGATCAGGGTGAAGTATCATACAAAAGACCAGAAAACCATATTGGACAAGAAGAAGCTCATAGCATTCTGGTTGGAACGTTATGCTAAAAGAGAAAATGGGAAACCTATAACAGTGATGTTTGACCTGTCAGAGACTGGATTAAATAGCATAGTAAGCATTTTTCATTAATCTTAATCATGGTTTATCTTGCCTTCCTCCCTCTTTCCTGTCATCCTTGCCAACCAAATACTGTCATAATACGGAGCTGTTGTTGTTGTTAGGTGCTGTCAAGTTGGTATCCGACTCATAGCGACCCTCATAGGGTTTTCAATGGCAGACTGTTTCGGGATTGCCTTGGGAGTGGGTTGCCAGGTCCTTCTCCCATTTTTGCGGTGCTGGAAATCGAACTCGGGACCTTAGAGACTGCAAAGCAGTGATCTACCAACTGAGCTAAATCCCAGCCCAATATGGAGCTAGCCAACTTATATTTGGGATATAATTTTCCCTTTGAGTTATGAGTGAACGAGAGAAGCATGTAGCAATCCACTCCTGAAGCAAAGCAATCCCAAAACAATCAGCCATTGAAAACCCTATGAGGGTCGCTATGAGTTGAGCAGCACCTAACAACAACAACGACAATTATGAGTAAAGTCAAACCTGGAATAGAGTTTGCAGAGAATTAAATTTGCTTCAATTTGGCATTGACACTAGATTTCTTAGAAATGTTCACAGTCTAATACATAGGATGGAGAGGTAGGACATTGAGGCTGACAGAGCATGAGCCAAAGTGCTTATAGTAAACTTATCTACCATGGCTAATATCCTACAGCACCCTTCCCACCTAGCACAGAGAAACATGATCAGTAAATTTTGAGTACACATGTATAATCTCTATGGCATTATATTTCGATCACATTTTACACTTGCCAAGATGTTCACATAAGTTTTGCGCATACAGCACTTTGCAATTTCATTCCCTTATTTGGACTTGTTTCCTATTTGTTTGATCTGGTTAGCTTTGGAAACCACTTTTCTTCAAGTGATTTTGCCAGTCTTGAAAAGTAAGTTAAACAACTGGGGGATGGGGGATGGCCACACCTATGGTTGCAGTTACTTAAGAGGCTGAGGCTGGAGAATTGTTTGAGCTCTAGAGTTCAAGGCCAGCCTGAGCAACATCTCAAGACATCATCTCAAAAATAAAGCAAAACAACAAAAAAGTCAAACCAACCAATCTTTAATTTAGCCTTTGGCAAAGTATGTTAAGAACCTTAAAGTGTTCATATTCATACTCTGTTCCTAGTAACTACTAGAAATCTGTTCTATGGAAATATTCTTGAGTACAGAAAAAGCATTGTGTATCAAAATGTTTTTCAGAGTATCCTTTTAAAATAATGAAAAATTAATGGGTATGGTGGTGCATGCCTGTAGTCCCAACACTCAGGAAACTGTGCCAGGAGAATCATGAGCTTAAAGCAACCTGGGTTACATAATGAGACCCTGTCTCAAAAAGTAGTAAAAAATTAGATAAAATACGAATATCCAACCTGATGAAATGGTAAATTGTAGTATACCTAACTGATGGAGTATATGTTGGTATGTAAAGTGGTATTTATAAAGACTTTGTAGTAATACTAGAGATTAACTATTTTAAATGAAAAAACTATTACACTGGGCATGGTGGCACATGCTGGTAATCTCAGCAACTTGGGAGGCTGAGGCAGGAGGATCATGAGCTTGAGGCTAGAGGCAGCATGCATAACTTATCAAGACCCAGTCTCAAAATAAAAAAAGTAATTAAAAATGGTGGACTGCCCTGTGTTCAATCTTCGAATACTAAAAACAAAGGCTACAATATGGCAATCCATAACCCAAAAAAGGAAACTTTAGACTTAAGTAAAAAACAAGCTAGAGAGAGCTATTAACAACAAGTTTTGGGGATGATAGGACCACAGAATTTTTTCTGTTTTCTTTTTTTTAAGAATCTAATGCCCTAGATTTTATAACCTAGTTTCCATGTGAATGGGTTTCAAATTATAGAGTAAATCATTTTATATTCAAAATCAAAACCTAGTTACCTACAAAAATAAACATTCCATAGAGGTAAATCATGATTCTGTTATCTTTTGAGTATATGATAATTGCTATGTATCAAATCACAATCCTGAAAAATAAATGCTAATGTTTTCTCTTATCAAATATAGGGGCAGGGAATTGACTTAAACTCATTTTTTCAAGCTACTTACATGATCGATATCATATCACTTTTAATTTGAAAGTAAAGTATTTGCATTACTAAATATTTCAGTTGTTATTAATGTTATAAAGTACTAGAATCATACTGGATAATTTATTTGTATATATGACTATCTCATGATTCACAAAGGAATTAAGTCAGCTTATAAGGATGCATCAGAATTACAAAGAAACCATAAGGAAATCATTTGTTAGCGTTGAGCTACCAGTTTGGCTCTAAGATTACAGGTGCCTGTCTGAAAGAAATGGAATCATTTAAAATTACACAACAGCCATACTTTAAAACCAACATTTTAAGAGAAGTATATCCATTCCTGATAGTTGAACTAGAAAGAAAATTTCTTCATGGGTCCTAAAAGGAGGGATGTGTTACAAGATAATGAATAACATCCTCAAAAAAGAAAGTACCCTATTGCAGAGCAATAGGTTTCATGGAGCTATTTTATGTGGTACCCACTGATAGCCATATACCAGTGGCATCCCATCACATCCACCTAAGTTAGGAGTAACTCAGAATTTTGTGAGCAAGCATATCCAATTAAATAAATGATGGAAACAATATTAGATAAAGACTAGGAAAAGTCTTGGAAAGAGATCGCAGTTTATAAACTAGGTAACAAAATTTTTATATAACTAGTTTTTTAGGTATTTTCTCTGATTCTTACCTAACTAAAAATTAAGAAGCTCTATATACACCAGATATAATGATTATTTATAATGGTGTTATTATATACTAGGATTTATTCCATAATAAATACTTAAGATCATTAAGGACGCTTACTTTCAGTTTACTGCAATTACAGATGCTGCAACTCACATGCTAGGGTTAATTTTATAGACTCTTATCTCTAAAACAATCCACCTTTCAATAATTGTGATGGATTTAGTTTGCCTGATTATGTCTTTCATCCAACAGTCTTTATAAGGTGGCTGATCAAGATTAGTGAAGCAGCCTGTAACCATGCAATAATATGGAATGAAATGTGAATAATATCTCTAATGACCTAATTTCCTGTTGTTGTGCTCAAAGCCAGAACTAAGCAGACAGCTATGCTTATAAAGTCTCCCAGAAATTAGAGTCACTGAACAGCACTTGAATATAAACTAGAAAAGAATCTGCAGTCCCTAAATAAAAAGAAAGGAGACAGAAATAAAGTAGATATAGCAGGTCAGTGGAATCAGATTAACTGCTGTGTAGAAAATCAATTGAAGCTATTATGAGGTAGAAATTAGATGTAGAAAGCAAATCCTATGCCGGAATTTGCGCGCGCGCGCATGTGTGTGTGTGTGTGTGTGTGTGTGTGTAATTATTCCAAGTAATCAGATTATAAACTGTATGTGTACTTTTTTCACTAATTTAGTCACTCAGTAGATAGTGTTAGAATTTCTTTGTAGGGATTGCTTTTCGATCTAGTTTATTCCCTGTTGCCTTAACAGCCTGAAGTATGTGACTTATTTGAGGTAATGTAAGTAATTTTAAAACACCACTAAGCATCTAGTTTCTTTTACTCAATTTTAGAGCTGATTATTATAAATAACTTAATGGCCTAAAACCATAATCCTTGGGAATATAGATATTTATATATGAGCTTATTTTTTAAGAATTTAGTAATTGTCTCATTTGTATTTAATAATTTATCACCCATAGGAATATGCAATTTAATATTCTGTAATGTGGAAAATCTCAAAGATTTAATCTTTATTTTAGGACATGGACTTTGTACGCTTTATCATCAACTGTTTCAAGGTTTATTACCCTAAATACCTCTGTAAGTAACTTACTCTTTTATAAAAATATAATTAATTGAAACTGTGGACAATGTCTGAGAATTTTAGAGCCTTATATTATTATAGACTTTCATACCTGAAATATTGTTTTCTGATGGGGAGTTTTAAATGTGTTCATAGATAGACACATAAGTGCCT
>VMDO01022565.1:0-34256 GCA_007922755.1 Pedetes capensis | reverse complement strand
GTCATGTTTGTTGACTACTTGGTCTTCACCTGGTTGTGGTGTTTTCAGAGGCTGCAGAACTTTGGGAGATGGGATATAGCTGACAGAAGGAGATCACAGGGGACAGGCATTTGGAGGTTTTAGCCTGGCCTTGACTTCTGGTTGCTCTCTCTGCTTTCTGTCTGCCACAGGTCCTCTGCCACAGGCCCTGCCACCAGCTATTCCTCCATGCCTCCCTGCCATTATGGACTGAGAGCCTCTAAACTGAGAGCCAACATAAACCTATCCTTCCTCCGTGTGTAGGTCTGTCAGGTGATTTGTCACAGCAATGGGAAAAGTAACTAACATACGTCATGGAAGCTCAATTGTGACCCCAGGGACAGGGACTGTGCCACCTTTCCTGTTGTGGAACTGCAGGTCCTCTAAAAACATACATTTTCAGTAAACACTCAGAGTTCATTGAGAAGAATGTAGATGACTGCAGAAATTACATTGATTTACCCTGGATTGCAAGAAAGGGATTATTTTCAGGTACCAATGAGGTTCCTGCAGGTATGCCTGTACATGTGTGCACATTATTTGATATCTCAAGTGATAGGATTAGTTTATTTATTGGTTTATTTACTTTCAGAATATTGTCCATTCACCTAGGTTAGCATTTTCCATTTGCCAAAGTCATTTGGAACAAACAGGAAGTTCCCAGGCTAGGATTGCCAGATTTAGTGAATGAAAGCACAAGAAACCAGTGAATTTGAACTTCAAATATACAACAAAAAAAAATTAAATATGAGTATGTTCCAAATGGCATGGGATTTAGCTCAGTTGGTAGAGCACTGTGCTACAGTCTCTGAGGTCCCGAGTTCAATTCCCAGCACCACAAAAATGGGAGAAGGGCCTGGCAATCCACTCCGAAGGCAATCCAGAAAACAGTCAGCCATTGAAAACCCTATGAGGGTCACTATGAGTTGGATACCGACTTGATGGCACCTAACAACAGCAACAATGTTCCAAATATTGCATGGGATGTGTGTCTGCTAAGAGTATTTGTTGTTTCTCTGAAGTTTAAACTTATTGAGTACTATGGTTTGTTGTTGTTGTTAGGTGCCGTCGAGTCAGTATCCGACTCATAGCGACCCTCTGTACAACAGGGGAAACACTATTGTCAGTGCTTCTCTGCTGTTCATAGGGTTTTCAATGGCAGATTGATTTTTGGGAGGGAGTTGCCAGGTCCTTCTCCCAAGCCTACAGCTTCTGGTGTTCCCAGGTGGTCTCTCATCCAGGTACTAACCAGGCCCGACCCTGCTTAGCTTCCGAGATCTGACGGGATCGGATGCCACAGGGCTATGGCTGCAAGCACTATGGTTTGGATATGGCTTAAGTGTGCCTCCCAAAATTTCATGTGTTAGAAACTGGTCCCTAGCATGACAATGTGAGAGATGGTGGAACTTTTAAGAGTGAAGTTTATAAAAAATTGAAAATAGATCTACCATATGACCCAGCTATAACACTATTGGGAATTTACCCAAAGGGAGATGGGTCATCATACCACACAGACACCTGTATCTCCATGTTCAATGCAGCACTTTTCACAATAGCAAGGATATGGAATCAACCAAAGTGCCCTTCAACAGAAGAATGGATAAAAAAACTATGGTACATATACACAATGGAATACTCAGCAATCAAGAAAAATGAAATAAGGTCATTCACAGCAAAATGGATGGAATTCGAGAAAATTATTTTAAGTGAATGAACACAAGCTCAGAAAGAGAAACACCACATGTTCTCACTCATACATGGGAGCTGAGTCAAAATTATAAGGAAAAATCCTATTCAAAGGTTGGATCAAAATAAAAGGGAAAAAAAAGCTAAGAATGGTGTCAGTATAAATGGTCTAGAAAATGCATGCAATTGTTCTGATAAGATAAAAACAAAGATCACTACAGGAAAAGTTTCTATCTTAAACAGAACTGGAACCCAAGGACATATAGAAAAATATTACCAAGTAAAAGATAGAGAAGACGTAGATGGGGAGGGTCGGGGGGAAGAAGCATAGGGGAGGGTAAGGGGGAACCTACATGAATAATGTACATCAAAATACATATATGGAAATGTCAGAATGAATCACATTAAGGTGTACATTAAAAATTTCCAATTAAAAAAAAGAGTGAAGTTTAGTGGGAGGTAATTGGGAGCAATGCCCTCAGAAAAGATTAACAAAGTTCTCATGGGAAACCAGTTGTTTTTTATAACAATAGCAGAACTCCATTCCTCTCCATTCTCTGGTTTACTGTCTTACCATGTGATTGCTCCCTCTCACCCAGGATCTCTCCATGATACCATCCACCATGATGTGATATAGCCAAAGACGTCTTCACCAAACCCTGAATCAGTGGGAGCATCTAATCTTAGACTTTCAGCCTCCCAAACTGTGAGCAAAATAAATCCCTTGTTTTACAAGGTAGAAAGTCTCAGGTGTTTTGTTATAGCAGTGGAAATCGGACTAAGACAATAGTGTGTTTAGTATTTTATCTGCCAACATTATCTCAGGACAATGTAAGTAGAGACGGCGGAAGTGGTACTCATGTATGAAAAAGAAAAACTAAAATTTGTATTGTACTTTATTACATTATTTTAAAAAGAACTCAAACAAAAAAATCTCTTCCACAAGACATTTCTTAAAAGCAGAAATTAGGCTCCTTTTATGTTAGTGCAAATGTAGGTGCCAACCTGGGGTCTCAGATGGAGTGATTTTAAATCTCAGAAAGAGCTTAGCTGTTTTTGCAAAAAGGAAAGTTGGCAAGTGATTAGTGCCTATGTGGCCCGGCTGCTCTTTTGTACTTTGGAAGAAAAATTAAAATGGCTGGGATATTAAACTTTAAAGAGCTGGCATGTTTATATTCAGAAGCTAATTTTCAAAAAGAGCTGATACCTGGGAGAGGAAGGATTGTGTTCAAAGAGTTCATGGTTTCCAGAAAGCCCTTCTGCCTTCAGGCCTCTAAATTTTGGGAACTCTTTTAAAATTACTTATAGGTAAACATTACAGAGAAATGTAAGAGTCAGGTATAGGGTGTATGGGTGTAATCCCAGCAACTCTGGAGACTGAGGCAGAAAGATCATGAGTTCAAAGCCAGAGGCAGCCTGCACAATCTAGCAAGACCCTGTCTCAAAATACAAAAATAAAAAAGGGCTAATGGAGTAGCTCAGTAAGGGAGTGCTTGCCTAACATGTAGAAGGCCCTGTGTTCCACCCCCCAGTACTGAAAAATAACAACAATAGTAACAATAGTAATAATACCTACAAGAATAAGAAAATCCTTTCTGGATTGGACATGTAGATAACAGATATAAAATTAACTTTTTTAGATTATAAAAGCCATAGCCTGAGAAATTAAATAAATTCTGGAAAAGGCAGATACAGAACCAGTTTCTTTCACAAACTGCTGTGATGTAGCACACACCAGGGATAAGAGAGAAAAATAAGTAAATAAAGTAAATCCTTACCCTAGCAGAGCTCACATTTAAATATGGATGACAGATATCTAAGCAGAAACAACTCACTATGACAAGGTGATGTGGTTAAAATCTTAGTTAAAAGAGTTATAAGTGAGGCTCTGTGCTGGGACATGGGCTTAGGCTCAGCCCTGCCACTTGGGTAGTTTGTGAGATTTGATTTCTACATTTATAAAAATGGGAATAGAGGTTGGATTTCCTCATTAGGTTGTCAAGATTAACTATGGTGAATGAAGTCAAGTGTTCAGTACTTTGCCACCATGTGGCAAATGCTTCATAAGTCTTTGCTATGACTGTAAGTGTTGGCATACCTTCTGGGATCTATGGAAGCATGACTGTGGAGATGAGGGAGACCATCATGGGCAGCTCCTTGGGGGCTAGATCTCAAAGTACAGAGGACATGAGGGCATTTCCTTTAGGTGATGGATACAGAACAAGGCATCCAGGACAGTTGGTGGCATGGATATTATATGGGAATTACAGTGTTAAGGACAGGAGAAAGGGATCAAAAGGTCCAGTGATCATGGACCTCATGGACCATGCAAGATTCTTGCCCTTCTAAATTCTTTGAATTTAAAGAAGGCAGGGACATAGTCTGCCTTTGCATTTCTTAAAACCTCTCTAAGAATGGAGTGGGAAATGAATGGAGAGTGGGAAAGAAGGAAGGAAGGGGCACAACTGAAGCAACAATTTCTATGACTAGTGAAGGAAATGTGAGGAGTAAATTATGTTGGTGGCCTGGCAGAGGAAGAAGAAAACAGTAATACAATAGATACTTAGAAGATAGACCCATCCCAGGGCTTGAGGACTTTGAGGTTAATCTTGATTTTCAACTTGATTGGATTGAGAGATGCCTCGCAGATTGGTAAAGCACACCTCTGGGTATGTCTGTGACAGAGTTTGTAAATACAATTAGATCATGAGGTCTCTGACCTACTCAATGGTTTAATCCATTGATGGATCCAAAATTTGAACAGAATATTGAGAGATGGGGAAACTGTAGAAGATGGGGCTTCATTGAGGGAAGTTGGTTGCTGGGGATGACCTTTGCAGGGTATATCTTGCCTTGGCCCCTTCTTGTTATTCCTCCCTGCTTCCTGGCCTCCATGTGGTGAGCAGCTCTGCTCCACCATGCCCTCTCTGCCATGTTGTTCTGCCTCACCACACACCTACAACAATGGAGCTAGTTAGCACGGAATGAAACCTCTGAAGTTGTGAGCCAAAATAAATTTTTCCTCCTTTTAAATTGCTTCTCTTGAGTATTTTTCACAAAGACAAAAAGTCTGACTAAAATAGGGACCAAGTAAGAGTAAAGGGTAATGGAGAGGAAAAGATTGAAGTTCATTCCTAGGTTTCTTCTTAGAGTAGTATGGATGGAGGTGCCATTTTCTTGGTGGACAATAGGTCTGGAGATGAGGATCAGGAGTCTGATTTGATCACGCATTCCATTTTTATTTACTGAGTTTGGGGTGCATAGGGGATCTTCAAGTGGAGACATCTGACTATGAAGTCCAAAAGAAATGAGGACCAGGGCCCTGGGAGAGATATCTGTCTCCCTGGAGATAGATAATATAGGTAGAAATTGCAGTAGAGAACCTTGGTGAGATGGAAGATGCCTGGAGAACCCATGAAAAGGACTAAGAACAGCAGCTAAAGAGATTGGAGGAAAGCCACAAGAGTCTTGGGATGCAACCTAAAACAGAGTCCATTTCAAAGAAAGCCATAGGTCAAACATCACACTGTGTTCCACAGGTGTTATTTAGATTTGGTGGTCATTGATCTTACAATGAAGATGTCAATCAGTGGAAGGGTTGTTCCAACAAGAAAACTGCATTACTATTAAAAGTCACAAAAAACAACCACATCCGCTCCACCGAATCACATAGGTGCACAGAAAGAAAACTTGGCATTTTAAAAAGAAAAGCACACTTCATCAATTCACTCCTTTCCATGAGTTGTGCCTCTGAAATTTTTCTATGAGCCCTAGGATAACTCTAAGATTGTATACTTCACCAAGAAAACCCACACAACAGACTCCATCAATAACCATGCCCCTTCGCCATTAGCATACAAGTAGGATTTCCCAAACGGGACAACACATTGAATATCATCTCACACAAACCAGTGATCCTACCAAGACTTTACCACAGCAACTTCCACCCCCAACCCTCATACCTTCAGGGTAGGCACAACAATTAGGTTCCATATTTTTAAATCAGTATTTATTGAGTACACGTGTGGCCCTGTGCTAAGCACTGCAGAGGTTACTATGTGTCCAGCTTGATATAACACTCCATAAATCCTAGGTATGGTAGTTGTTTGCCTACAGCCTTACCACTGTGGCATTCAATCCTGTCAGATCTCAGAAGCTAAGCAGGGTCAGGCCTGGTTAGTATTTGGATGGGAGACTGCTTGGGAACAGCAGGTACTGTAGGCTTGGGAGGAGGACTGGGCACCCCACTTCCAAAATACAATCAGCCATTGAAAACCCTATGAATAGCAGAGAAGCACAACAATAGTGTTTCACCTGTTGTACATAGGGTCATTTTTTTGTCGGACACCAACTCAACAGCACCTTTCAATGACAACAACATGATCATTGTTTAAGATACCCAACATGGCTGGCCTTTGGAAAGTTCACAGTGTGGTTGGAGATGGGAGACACTGACAGGAGGATCCTTCAAGCTATGCACAGGCTCCATGGGGACATGAGTACAACATGACCACCTAGCACAGTGCCTGGCACAAAGGACATTATCTCTGTTTGTTGAATGAGGACTCTGCATATATGAAGGGTGGGTGTCCCTGTCATGTGTCAGAGCGTGCTCAGAGGCTGGGAGGACATGGCAGAGGAGAGAAGGCTTTGCACACGAGCTAGGGCTTGAACTCAGTCTGACTTTATCCACTCGTGGTGTGTCCTTCAGACTGTGGGGGAGTTGGTTCTCCATCTTAGGCTGCAGTCTGCTATATAGATTGTGGATGAGATCTATGGGATTCTCCAGGTGCAGCCTCATACCCAGATGGACACTTACTGAAGCTTTTGATAGTGACAGTAATAACAGTCATATTGCAGTGTTGCATTCTGCGCTGAAAAGTGTCCACTGTGGAGCACGTTTTTGCCTCTTCCTCTTCCCCGAGTCCTAAATAGTGTCTCGTGGTTTTTCTAAATGGCTCACTTGTGTATTATTCGTACTAATAGACATTAAGGTTATCATAATTATCCCGTCACCTCGCGTCAGGGTTGAGGGCACAGGACAGTTCCCAGTGAGGTCTCAAACCACTCTTCCTCGCTGCCTGGCAAACTAGCAGGCCACTGGAGTAACTTCACTGACCTCTATCTGACCTGCGAGATCAATGAACAATTAATTACTATCATCCCGCTCTGGGAGAGATAGTGCAGTGCCATTTCTCAATTACAACTGGAAGCGCCCTTTGGCTGACAGCTGCCTGTCGGCCAAACCAAGCCCATTACTGATTCTAACCAGCACCTTCCATCCCCAATTACACGCGCACACACACACACACACACACACACACACACACACACACACACACACGGCATGCACACAGCCTAAGTCAGAACACACCCACTTCCCTCCTACACCCACCCATAACCACACATCTTCCTACCATCTTCCCACCTACTACACCCATACCGGCAATCACCCAGGGGTCTGACTCAGATCACTCCAGTCATCTTTAACAGGACCGATTTTTGTGATTTATCATATGGGCACCTGTGCCAGCATGGTCTAAGGATGGGGTGGCCCATTGCAAAGGGCCGACTCAGGAGGACTTTCTCTTCACTATGTTTCATGTGACATCTCTACAGACAGGACCTTTGGCATTTTCCACCATCACTCTTTCTATATCTCCAGTGCCTCCCTTTTACCCCTCATCCTAGCACTCTGTATTCTGCACCCTCCCCAGTCCCCTGACCACAGAGCTTCTGCCTTGCCTAGCCCCTCCCCATACAGCAAAATGCCTTCAAGTATATCCAATCCTTTCAGGGCCCCCAACAAAGGGAGCTCGGATGGTCAACTCAAACTAAGACATTCATGGCTGCTGATATCTTCAGCTACTACTCTGATAGAGAACCACGTTATTTAACCCTAAATCCAAAAATTACGTGTTGTGACAGTTTTAGGGGCTCTTGTTTTGCCTGCATGTGAGAGTGGGCTGATTTTGGGCATAGAGGTCTGAGAACCCCCATATCTCACTAAGCATGTGTGTTTCTTTCTTTCTTTCACAACTGTTTCTTTCACAACTGTGTTTCTTTCTTTCTTTCACAACTGTTCAGGGCATTGGAAAGGTCCACAAATGCATTGTTGTTGTTGTTGTTGTTAGGTGCCATGGAGTAGGTATCCGACTCATAGCGACCCTCATAGGGTTTTCAATGGCTGTTTCGGGATTGCCTTGGGAGTGGATTGCCAGGTCCTTCTCCCAACAAATGCATTAGTCAAGAGGTTTTTTTTGTTTGTTTTTTGGTTTTTTTTTATTGCACACAGCAGAAACCCCCACTCAAAAAAGTAAGATTTGCTTGAGAAGCCAGATGTATGCCTGGCTCAGGCATTGTGGGATCCAGTGCTAGAACAAAGACATGAGAGCTGGATCTCTGATATCCTCCGGATTGGCTTTCCTCCCAGGCTGGAGCTCTCCACAAGGGGCTTCCCAACAGCCTTGAATGTGCCTTACCCACCCAGTGAGCAACCTCTGCTCACAAAGGAGCAGCTAGTTCTGAGAAAGAGAGATTCTAACAAAAGCACCAAGATCATGTCTCCTGGGTGCCTGGAACACAAAACCACAGAAGGTTCCTGTCCTTCCCAAGTACCTGATCCCTAATACCCAGAGCAGACTCAGTCTTTGGCCAGTCATGGTCCCTGCAGCCTATACAGGATACAAATACTTCACTACTCCAAAACTTGACTCAAGGAGGCCAGTGATTGTTTGAGTAACTGGCAAACCCATAGTTTTGCTCCCTTGTCAGAAAGAAAAGCCAGCTGAGGTTAATAATATACAGTATGTACTGCCCTGGTCCGAGTCCTGGCACACAGCAGGTGCTGGGCGTATTGTTGTTAGTACAGGCACATGTTTATGACTCTGCTCCCTGCAAGTCTCCCTCACCCCATGGTGAGGTCAAGGAGAAACAGGCAAAGACCCCGGCCACATGTGGCAGGAGCAGAGTCCCAGAATGGAACAGGCACACCTCTGGCTATGTCTCACCTACACCTACCTGGCTTCATGTAGAGCTTGCTGCCCTCCTCCTCTCCAGGTCCCCATCACAAAGGAGGTCTGACTGGCTTTAAGGGGCATGTGGTTGGGCGTGGAATTTCAGACCAGAGAGCCAGCTGGAAGACCTTGCTGTCCAGATTTACCAGAGAGCCCTATGCTTCTGGTAGTACCATTGATCCATTGCTTCTTAACTTGTTCTAACAAAGAAGGGAGAAAGAGTGAGTCACTAGTACAGGCACCCCTTCAGGCACAACAATAGCAATTATTATCATGATTCCTATTACTATGTGAGTCCTCTTACCAATCCCAGAGGCAATTAAGAAGCCAGGACAACTGTGGTCCTGGTCTCTCACTTAACTTTCTGTCCCTGGGAGAATCATCTGCCCTGAATGTCCCCTGCTGAGAGCTGAAGCTTGTCTTCAGCAGAGAACACAAAGAGAATTGAAAAGCCCCAGCCCCAGCCTGCAGAAGCACACCAGCTCCTTGGGTTTGGGCACTAAATCATACCAGAAGACCATATATCTGCCTGGAGAAGGAAGAAGCAATTGAAACCCAGTATTTAAAAGCAATCTCAGATTTATCCTTCCTCTTAACAGTCTACAGAACGTTGGAGAATAGCCCCTGCCTTTCTCTGAACAATAAAATAGGATCCATTGCCCAGAAATTGGCCCTGAGAAAGTTCACTACTCATTCTCATGTAACAAAAGTACACAGGCTCAAACTTATAGTCTTAACTGTCTCCTACTTCTGCTCATTTGCCAAGCAAGTGTTAACCCTCCAAAAGCCCAAGATGCTTCGCTTTTTGTGCCTTTTTGTGAGATAAATCTCACTACCAGCTGTTTAACCAATGCCCCATCCTTCCTTACCATACCCTATGCAACTTACTCCTAGAAAGGATTTTTAAAGCCAAATATTTTGACTTGTTTTCATTTAGAAAACTTCACTATTATTTGGATGGCAAGGAACTAAAATCCGAAGTCCGAAGTCTATTACCTCACACCCTAATCTGACTTTGGGGGTTTCTTGACTCTATATCAAGCTGATTATTGACAATAGGCAATCAGTCATTACACCTTGCCTGTGGCGCCCGGTTACACTGCCCTGAGGGGCCAATCCCAAGTCAACAGAGGGTTGTATCGTGAATGGGCCTCAGGCTGAAGAACTAAGGGTGATTCAGGGGGCCAATAACTCACCCAGAGTCTTGCTATAGGAGCTCACCTCATCATTGACAACCTGACCCAAAAGACCCACAGAACTCAATCACAAAAGAAAGAAGGAAGGAAGGAAAGAAAGAAAGAAAGAAAGAAAGAAAGAAAGAAAGAAAGAAAGAAAAGAAAAGAGAAGAGAAGAGAAGAGAAGAGAAGAGAAGAGAAGAGAAGAAAAGAAAAGATTCTTGATCTCCAATGACAAATATGTAAACAAGGTCAGTGGCCTGGGTTTACAACTTTGCTCTCTGACATGAGACTCTGAGGCCAAAGATGCCAGTAGATCAGTGACATTTCTATGAATAAAATTTCCAGAGTCCTATGTGGGGCCACCTGTATGCTGTTGTCTATTCCTGCCCTTAGACCTGTTTCTTAGCTTGGCATTTAATGCTTGACTTCAGGCTTCTGGCCTATCTTGGGGCTCCCAGGTCTATAGGTTTCTCATTCTCAAAGGATCCCCTGGCTGTCCCGGCTTCCCATTGGCTGCCCCTCTAACTAGACATCATTTCCCCTCTCCTCCCTCCACACTAAACCTTCTCCTATTTTCCACTCAGGTCCCAGCAGAGCCCCTCCTTCCTCCAGGACCCAAACCTTCTGTGCCCCTGCATTCTGCTGGAGGAGACCCTCTACCACTCTCCCACAGGGCTCTACCTTCCAAGGTTGTTGTAACAGACATGGCCTGAGTGGCTTAAAAAATAAATATTTATGTCTTATCATGCTGGAGACTGGAAGGCCAAGGGCAAGGTTGTGGCCAGGCTGGTTCCTTCTGAGGGCTGAGAGGGAAGGATCTGCTCCACGCCTCTCTCCTGGCTCATGGATGGCCACCTCTTTATGTCTTGCCTTGCCTCTGCTCCTATCTCTGCACCACATCTCCTCTGTTTACAAGAACTCTGTTGTTGTTAGGTACCCTTGAGCTATATCCACCTCATAGCCACCCTCATAGGGTTTTGTTGTTATTGTTGTTGTTGTTTTGTTTGTTTTGTTTTTTGTTTTTTGTAGTACTGGGGGTTGAACCCAGGGCCTCATGCTTGCATGGTCTGCAAGTGCTGGACCACTGAGCTGCACCCTCAGCCCATTTTTTACTTTTTGAGACAGGGTCTCACTAGGTTACGCAGACTGCCTCTGGTCTTGAACTTGCCATCCTCCTGCCTCCGTCTCCCAAGCTGCTGGGATTATAGGTGTTCGCCATCATGACTGGTCCTCATAGAGTTTTCAATGGCTGATTGTTTCGGGATTGCCTAGGGAGTGGATGTCCTTCTCCCATTTTTGCAGTGCTGGGAATCGAACTTGGGACCTCAGAGACTGCAGAGCAGTGTTCTACCAACTAAGCTAAATCCCAGCCCACAAGAACTCTAGTCACGCTGGATTAGGATCCCTCCTCATCATCTCACTTTAACCTGAAAACCTCTAGTAAGACCTGCCTCCTAACAAGGTCCTATTCTGAGGTACAGGGGGTTAGTACTGCACAGATGAATTTGGGGAGAAAACAAACCCAGCCCATACCATAGCCCTTATCCCTCACCACCTATCATGAGATATTAGGCCACCTCCTTCCTCCTCCATCCTCCTCACTGGGGCAGTAACTGGGCCTGATTCCCCCTCTAGTCCCAGCCCCTGGCATCCAGTAGCTCTGGATTTCATTAGTGGTTTTGCCTGCCTGCCCCTCTTGCCTTATCTTTGTTTTCTGATGTTTCTGCTGCTGGGGGCCGCAGGGATCCCTGGGCTGCCCAGCAGTGGTGGTGGGCCGGAGGAGTGCTCCGAGGGAGAAATGCTCAGGGCCTGGCTGCTGTTGGCAGCACCGCCATAATGACCTAGTCACATCCTCTGCCTCTGCCTCTGCCTCACCTCCAGGGAGCCGCCACCGCTGGGGACGCGTGTCCCTCCCTGGCGGAGCATGCATCAAGCTAATTCCCTGGCTCCATTTCTCAGTCTACTCACTAGTTCCAGGAATCCAGCCATGTGCTCTAATGGGCCCCTGTCATTAGAGGCTTGGCAAACGCTCCCGCTCTGGGGCTCCTCAAAGCCCAGGAGAACTGGCCAAGGGCTGAGAGGCACCAGGGCCATTTTCAAAAGCAAAAGGGCAGCAGGATCATAGTCCGACATTTTTTAAAACCTGCATTTATTTAGTAAATAATGTATGTTAATGCAGCATATGCTATATTATGCAATAATTATGGAACCAGCCTGATCCACCTATCCCAGACCTCACGTGTCTTCCTGCAGCTGCTCAGCAGGAATCTTGCAGCCCTCTGAAGCTGAGGACATCTCCTCAGGGCTCTGAAAGGGCAGTCAGTGTTGGAAGACAACCCCTGGGCCTCCCGACCCCCTGGGGTGCCTTCTTCCTTTCTTCTACCAAACCACGCTCACCCACCTTCTTCCACAGATCCTGCTCAGACTGCAAGACCCCATGATCATGCTGGCCTGCCATGATCTCCAGACTTTTCAAATCACCTCATCCCTTGTACTGGGCTAGGGTTTAGCTCAGTTGGTAAAGTGTCACTCTGCACTCTCTGAGGACCCAGGTTCGATCCCCAGAATCGCAAAGAAGGGAGAAGGACATGGCAATCCATTCCCAAAGCAATCCCGGGAAAAAATCACCCATTGAAATCCCCATTGACAGTCACTATGAGTGGGACCAACTCGATGGCACCTAACAACAACAACAACAACAACAACAACAACAATCGCTTGTACTTTTGGCCCCAGCTGACATTGAGGACCATCACAACTCAGTCCTTTCCTATACCTGTCTCCTAAGCAGATCACAGAGTTACAGAGGCTACTTTCTACCCTTTCTCCCCCAACGCATCAGACAGTGCGAGGACCAAGCCAGAACCCTTCCAACCTCAGCTGACAGAAAACCTAAGGTGAAATCAGATCCATATTTTCTGGGGGCACATGGATGAAGCAGAGACGGGTGACTGGCTGCAAAGGTGGAGGAGGGAACTTTCTGGGATGATAGGAATGTTCTGATTCTTGACTGATGGGGTTGTTGCCAGGAGGGATACATTTTTCCAAACCCACCAAACTGTACAGTTAAAATCTATATTTCAAGGTATATAAATTATACTTTGCCCGCAGCTGGAGCCCTGTGGCATCCAATCCCATCAGATCTCAGAAGCTAAGCAGGTTCAGGCCTGGTTAGTACTTGGATGGGAGACTGCTTGGGAACAACAGGTGCTGTAGGCTTGGGAGTAGGACCTGGCAACCCACTCCCAAAAATCAATCTGTCATTGAAAATCTTATGAACAGCAGAGAAGCACTGACAATAGTGTTTCGCCTGTTGTATGCAGGGTCACTATGAGTCAGATACTGACACGATGGCACCTAACAACAACAACAAGAAATTATACTTCAATAAAATTGATTGAAGAAAGAAAAAACCAGTATCATCACATCAAAACCCAGAACCGAGTTTCCCTTGTGTTTTGGCGATACTGAGGCTCTAACCCCATCTTTGGCACATATCCGTCATTAGCAATAGTCACCCCACGGTACCTATTAGAATGAGGGGCTGTCAGATATAACATACACCATCAAAAAAAAATTCAGAGAAATGCTTTGGGTTCTGTATGATCAGGAAAATTTTGTCTTAACCACAGATTTTTAAAATTCACATAAGACATCTTTTATCACATAAAATGGCCCAGCTCCCAGCACAAGGATCTCAGCTTTACAGCTAACACCCGTGAGATCTTGGCAGCGTGCTTAGCCTCTGTAGTTCTCTCTGTTCCCTTAATTATCAAATGATGCTTCAGACTGGCTAGTCAGTGACATTTCTTTCAACTCTCTGACTCAATAATCAGGCTGCTCTATTCCTGTGTGTTGATGAAGTCACCAAGTTACTGAAAATCTGGGTGCCAGTGGCATCCATCACACCTCTGACACGTGCCTGCCCTTTCACCAGCCTGTTCCTGCCTCCCAAATTCTTTCATCTTTTATTTTTTCCCGAAGTATTTTCTGGGCAAAGACTCTTTCTCATCTGATATCTTATTATGCAGTCAACTCAGAGGTTTGAAGGTTTTTTTGTTCGTTTGTTTGGGGTTTTTTTTTTTTTTTTTGGTAGAGATCATAGAGCCACCAGCTTTTCAAATGCCCTCTCTCCCTTACAATTAGAGTTCATATTTATTGAATGCTCCCTAGGGACCTGATGGTGGGCTGTAGGTTTTATAAGCTTCATATTATTTGTTCCTCACAGCTCTGGATGGGGAGTTTTGTTATTGTTCTCATTTTTCAGATTTAAAAAAAAACAAACCTGACTCATAAAAAAGTTAAAGGGACTTGTCCAAGCTCCCCCAGGTCATGCATGGTGCAGCAGGGTAGGGAAGGAAGGCCTGCGGGCTTCCAAGTCCATGTGCCTGACCACAAGGCTATTCCTCCCCAAAACCCAAGGCACTTCCAGAAGATTGGTAACACCAGGTTCTCTTTTTCTCTTTTCCTCTTTCTCGTTCCCTCCCTTCTTTCCTTCCTTCCTCTCTCCCTCACTCTCTTTCTCCCTCTCTTTTGAATATACTGTTTTGTGAGACATTATCTTATATTCCTTAAAGGAGAATTCAAAGTCAAAGGAGTTTAAGAAATGTTGGGTCAAAGGATGCAGCGGTACACATCGCTAATGCCAGCTACGCAGCAGGCTGAAGCAGGAGAATCACAAGTTCAAGGCCAGCCTGGATTCCATAACAAGTTCAAGGCCTCTCTCTCTCTCTTTCTCCCTCTCTCTCTTACAGTACTCAGGCATTGATCCTAAGTTCTCACTCATGCTAAACAAGTACTCTATCACTGAGCTTCACTTGCAAACTTCTTTTTATTTTTTATTCTGAGACAGGGTCTTACTAAGTTATGCGGGCTGCTGTGGGACTTGATAAGTTGTAGACACCTGTAATACCAGTGACTTGGGAGGCTGAAGCAGGAGGATCATGAATTTAAGGCCAGACACTGCTATGCATCTTAGTGAGACCCTGTCTCATAGTGAAAAAGGGACTGGGGGTGTGGCTCAGTGGTAGAGCACTTGCCTAGCACATGTGAGGCCTGGCTTCAACCCTCCAGCACTACACAAAAAAAGAGGAGGAGCAGAAAGAAAAAGAAGAGAAGAAGAAATGCAACTAAACATAACAGCCAAGATAGAAACAGTCTTTCTAGTACAAAATGGCTTGCAGAATAACTCCCAATTATTTTTCAATGACTTTGTCCAAAGTCTTATGGTTGGTGGGACCAGAGAAGGATTGACACTACAGTCATCAAAGGAGAAAAGCAGGTGGTTCCCAAGCAGACCTCCCCTCTTACCACAGTAGAATTCCCATAAATGTCACAGAGGCATAGAAAACTTAAAGACAGGTCAGTTCTAATTTGGAACAACTCTAGAAAGCCATCCTCAATTTATGCCCTTTTGAATATAGTGTTTTGTGAGACATCTCCTTATATTCCTTGAAGGAGAATTCAAAGTCAAAGGAGGTTAAGAAATGTAGGGTCACAAGATGCAGTGGTGTGGGAGCTGAATCAAAACTATAAGAAGGAAAAAATCCTATGCAGAGTTCAGAACATAAAAATAAATAAATAAATAAAGTCGACCTAGTGGAGAAGGGACATTTAGAGAACACAAAAGAAGGAGGGAGAGATCTAGCAAAAGGAGGAAATCCTGGGAGAGGAGAGGGGGAGAGGAGGAAAAAGGAGGAATGAGGAAAGGAGGAGGGGGTGACCTCAAGGTGAACAGCTCAACTTTAATAGTCCTGGAAATAATTATAATAACACCAATAATACCAAAGAATGGTATTATTATAGAAGGACTAGAAAATTCATGTAATAGTACTGACAATGTAAAAAGAAAGTTCACTATAGAAAAAGTTTCTATCTTAAACATAATTGGAACCCAAGGATATATAGAAAAATATTACCATAAAAAGACAAGCAAATGGAAGAGAAGTCTTTGGTGGGAGGGTCAGGTGGGGGGAAGTGCCCAAGAGGGTAAGGGGGAACTTATCTGTGTAATGTACAATAAAATGCATATATGGAAATGTCACAATGAAAAGCATGTCAGAATGAATCACATTATGGTGTACATTAAAAATTTCAAAAAAAAAAAAAAAGATGCAGTGGTACACACTGATAATCCCAGCTACTCGAGAGGCTGAAACAGGAGGATCACAAGTTCAAGGCCAGCCTGGGTTCCGTAACAAGTTCAAGGTCAGCCTGATCAGCTTAGCAAGACCCTGTCTCAAAATAAATATAAAAAGGGACTGGGAATGTGGCTCACTGGCAGAGCACTTGCCTGGCATAACAAGGCCTTGGCTTCAATCTCTAATACCACAAAAGGGCAGAAGAGAAAAGAGAAAGAAATTCTGGATTAAACACTTCATACTGGAATGTACTTCAGAGCTTTTAGGATGTCGAATTATGACTCTCCAAATGTAGTTTACTATGTTTCTTTTGACCATGGAAAGTTGTTGGTAGCCATGGGATATGTTGTATGTGGTGAGGGTGATATAAGAGTTGCTGTTGTTGCTGTTGTTGTTGTTGTTGTTAGGTGCTGTGGAGTTCGTGTCCAACTCATAGTGACCCTACGTGCAGCAGACGAAACACTATTGCCAGTGCTTCTCTGCTATTAATAGGTTTTCAATGGTGGATTGATTTTTGGGAGTGAGTGGTCAGGTCCTTCTCCCAAGCCTACAGTACTTGTTGTTCCCAGAAGATCTCCCATCCAAGTACTAACCAGGCCCGACCCTGCTTAGCTTCTGAGATCTGACAGGATATGACTCCACAGTGTTATAAGTACACACTGGCGATATAAGAGTAGGTACTGTTTTTTGCCAGATGTTAACATCTTGAGGAAAATCATGAATAACATTTGGAAAAATACTAGTGGAAGAAGAGTGAAGATTCAGATGAGTGTACATGCTAGCCAGCCTCCAAGATGGCAGCCAGTGAGTCTCACCTCTTGGTATTCCCATCTTTGTGTATGCCTTTCCCACCTAAGGCTGACCTATGTCACTAACTGGACATGGTAGAATGATGGAGTCTGTCTTTGAAGGCAAGGTCATAAAAAACATTTCAGCTTTTTCCTTGCTTTCTCTTGGATCACTAGCTGTGGGAGAGGCCAGGTGCCATGTCACAAGAAACTCATGCAGTCCTATGGGGAAATCCACGTGGCAAAGATCTGAGAAGCTCTGGTTGCCAGGCACAAGAGTGGACCATCTTGGAATCAGATCCTCCAGCCCTGGTCCAATCTTCAAATGACTGCAGTCCCAACTCTCATCTGAACTCATGAGAGACTCTGCACCATAACCACCCAGTAAAGCCACTCCTGAGCTCTTGACCCACAGAAACTGAGATAATAAAGGTGAATTGTCATTTTAAGTCACTAGGTTCTGCGGTCATTTGCTATGCAGCAAAAGGCAACTAATACAGGTAAGCAGGATTTCCATGATGGTTCAATGCAATGACCCTTTGTGAAACAGCTTATACCTTTTAGGAATGAAAAACAATGAGATTCTGGCTGTTATATTTTCCTTCCACTTATTAGGACAAAAGTCTAGAAGACCTAGACTCATTCTCTCACCAACCTTCTAAACTCTCTCTTGTCAATCAACAAAACAAAACAAGTAAGAAATACATTTCATTTGGGATGTTTTCCCCAATTAACAGGGGAAAGCAATAGTGATTAGCACTACCATGTGGCTCCAATAATTTTATTCTCATCCACTGGATGTAGGTGCATATTTTCCTTACCTGATGCAAAGTGCCAATTTGTATTACATGGGTTAAGCTATATAATGAAAACAGCATGATGTTACCTGTATCAATTACCTGTCTGTCTCAGACAGTAAACATTTAGCAGCCAGGACAAGTCCTTAGGGCACCTGGAATAAAGGTTCTCATTTTACTTAAGGGTTGTACTTATGAAAAAGGTAACAGGGGTACCCAGAGCATCACGGAGCCTACCCATCAACCCTTATCCTATTCCCTTAGAGTCAGTGAACCTACTCTTAAAATCCTACAACCAAGAAAATCTCATAATCTCAACAAGAGATCACACTTTATTAAGACTTTAATGTTTGCTTTGCTACAATAAAGTTTTGCTGTATCACAAGAGAAATTTTGAGCTGTTGCCGAGAAGAGAAGGGTATACAGTATAAAGTCAGAAATTTCAAGATTTAACACTAATGTCAATAACACCAATATAATGTCTGGTGTGAGTTTTCTTGAAAAGGTAATAACAAGAAACAGGTAAGTAATAATAGTTGAATATGGCCTCAAACTGCCAAGCTGAATAAGGGAGGCAGCATTTCCCTGAGACTTGGAATAAGGATAATAAAATATTGCTTTTGCAGAGCCCCTTTCTTGGAAGAAGAGCTCATAAAACTTTATCATACATATATTTGCTCTCCTAATGTAGCCATTTAATCTCTCTTCTGCTTCTTCTGAAGGCATCTTTACTACTGTGTGGCAGGGACCCCAGACTAATTGTGTTTACAGACAGTATCAAGCTATCTTCTGGAAAGGCTTGATTTTCTGAAGGAATTAACAGTGAAAAAACGCCACGTGATTTTTCCCTTTATCAACAAACATTCTTAGGGTTTCATAAGATTGTAACCAGTGTCTCTAGGAAGCAACCAGCCTGTTGTGCTGATTAACCTTATCTCCTGTCTCCTCGTTCATTCTGGGTCGCACAGGGACCGTGGGAGAGTAAATACTACGCCTGACATTACCTTTTCACCTCTTCCTAATCTTCCTGCAGGGCTCCTAGCAACTGTCCTGCCCCAAGAACCCAGGTGAAAAGTCAAGAGATGTGAACTTCAACAAAGCAGCTAGGTCTGCGGGCCCATATCAACAAAGAGGGAATCGGGAGGCTTCATTCTGGGATCTTCCTGAAAGAAATCAATCTGACACACAGGGACACTGGGCACACATATTTTCAGGGATGACACAGCATCGAGGGAAATTCCTTTTGTTCTTCCAGTTTGCCCATGTGTGAGAAGCTAAGCATCCCCATCTTTTATTTATTTTTATTTTTATTTATTTTATTTTATTTATTTATTTTGTGGTACTGGGGGTTGAACCCAGAGCCTCATGTTTGCATGCTTTGCAAGTGTTGGACCACTGAGCTGTACCTCCAGCCCTTTTTTTTTTTTTATGAGACAGGGTCTCACTAAATTACACAGACTGCCTCTGGTCTCGAACTTGCTATCCTCCTGCCTCTGCCTCCCTAGCCACAGGGATTACAGGTGTGCGCCACCATGCCCAGCTCAGCACCCCCATCTTTGAGCATAGTGTGGAGATTGCAAAAGCAGAAGAGGTAGACAGGCCACCTACAGTGCATGTGAGGGGTGGGCAGGCCTCAGGTACCCTTGCCTTTCAAACCCAGAAGTGGTTGAGTGCAGATGTCTGCTCCTGATTGGCTTGCCCACAAGAGATGCCTCTTTGTTGGTATCAAGATTTCATCCTTTTAGCAGTCAATGAAAAGAGAGACAAACTACATTTATTAGCGGCTTGAGGGCCAAAGGTCTACAGCAATAGCACCCTGGTGTCTAATTCTGTCTGATCTCAGAAGCTAAGCAGTGTCGGGGCCTGGTTAGTCCTTGGATGGGAGACCATCTGGAAATGCCGGTGCTGTAAGCTTTGGAGAAGGACCCGGCAGCCCACTCCCAAAACAATCAGCCATTGAAAATCCTATGAATCACAGAGAAGCACTGACAATAGTGGTGGGCATGGCACAGGGTTGGGTAGTGTTTTGTTCTTTTGTGCATAGCGTCACTATGAGTTGGACCCTACTCGATGGCACCTAACAATAATAGGGCTAAGAAAGCATTTCTAGAGCCTACTTTATGTTTCTAGTCATTGTTCTCCAGTGCTCTCTCTTGATAGGGCTGGTGTGACTCTTGATCTGATTGGAATCCCATGCCTGTACCTTGCCCCTCTCTGCTCTAGATAGTAGCCCAAAGGGATAACTGAACATATGGTTGTTAATGGATAGATGAATGCGTAATAATTTTTCTCACGGGATGTATCATTCCACCCTCAGAACAACCTAGTGAGATACACAGGTCATATATTGCTACCCATTCTGTTGTTGTTAGGTGCCATCAAGTTGTGTCCAACTCATAGCGACCCTTATAGGGTTTTCAATGGCTGATTGTTTCGTGATTGCCTTGGGAATGGATTGCCATGTCCTTCTCCCATGCTCCTCCTTCTAGATAATGTGAAACTGAGGTGCTGAGGGACCTGTGATGACATCCCAAGGATGCAGGGAGAATGGCCAATGCAGAATTGGAATGCACCATGGGCTCTCCACCCTGGAAGGAAGGATGAGCAGCAGAGCAAGCAGAGAGTCCACAAACCATGCCTAGGTTGGGTATGTTTTTAGTTGAGTCATTTAACTGGTAAATAGTTCAGCCTATTCATTCTGCTGGGCATGGCCCCATGTTCCTCTGCACTCTGGTCCATCCACACATGTCCTACGGTCCCAGGCTGACACGGCTCAATGGAATCCCTGTTTCCTCCATGTTGCCTTCCTGAGACCCACTCATGGAAGTGGTCTCTCCTGCTGCCCTCGGTGCCTCTCAGGGGCTGTGTATGCTTTACCCTCTGGGCTCATCACCTCAGCTAGACTGTCAGCTCCAGTCCTGGATGGCACTTTGAAGTAACTAAGGCCCCAGCCCACAACACACACAGCTTTACCTTTGTGATCACTCCTACCACACCTGGGAAAAGTGTAGTTGGAAGATACATTTTCACCATTTATGTTGGGGTAAAATCAAGATCCTTCCAACTGTTGTTCATATTCCTAGCAGTAAGTGGAAGAAATCAAGAATCAGGTAATGTTGGAAGGTAACTGGCACATAAGCCACCTTGAGTCTTATTATCTCTGAACACTGCATTATGAAATTCTTTGGCCCTCCCCTACCTTTCCTCAACTCCCCAGGGTACATGATAACTATAAGCAACAAAATTGAGTTTTCCACTCATTTACATGAAAGACTTTCCCTCAAATTCTTTTCTTTTCCTAATGACATTCCTGTTGTTCAAACCACATGAATGTGTCTTCTGGAAATTCTTTCATTGCTCACTAAATCTTCTTTCCGATAATTCTCAATGGTAACAATTTTTATCACTGAGAGTGGGTTTGGCCATTGCTATTTGGATAGATAATAATAATGTCAGTGTATGAAGTGTTTTACAGGTTTAGAGAATTAGGATGCCTTTGGTATTGATATATTCAGAATTAAAACTTACAATGAGAGAAGGTAGAAAATATTTTGGGGGCAGAAAATTTGACATGATAATGATAGAAAAAGACAGGTTTTGGAGGGATGACTCCACTAGACTGCCAAAATGACTACGGTGGCAGGTAGCATGGATTCGGATGCAGTTGTTCCTAAGGGCTACTTATGAACAACCACAGGCACTGCACTAGGGGCTCTCAAGGAACATTTAAAAGTGCCTACAAAGTACTAGAATCATAAAATATTGCACCAAGCCCCGATGTCCAGATTTGCAGTCTAATGAGGGCAAGTGCAATAGTGTGACAAGTGCTGCCTTAGAGTTCTATAGGGCCACATGGCACAAAGGAAGGATTGGTTGTATCTCTCAGGGCTAATGGCACAAAGGAGGCTGGTAGCCAGACATGGAGTATCAGCATAGACCTTGTGGACTAATTCCATCTCTCACAAACCCCTCTCCAGCCAAAGTCTCAATATTCTCATTGCGTAGAAGAGACGACTGAAGGTCAGAGAGGTGAAAATCTGACCAAGAACATACAGCTAGGAAGAGTGAGAACCAAAGATGTTTTCTCTCTGCCTAGACTACAGTGCTGCTCAGGTTCGGAGTAGCAGGGATGGAATCTGGGTTTGTCTGAAGCCCAACACAATATTCTTCCCGTGAAAGAAAGCTGCCATCTTTCTATGGAAAGATCAGGGTGCAGTTGTATTTTTTAAGCTTTCAAGGCACACTTCAGTTAAAGTATCAAGAACAGTCTCTAGCACGCTGTTGGTGCTCTCCAAGCCTTCACCGAGAGGCAGGTGCCATGAGAATGAGAGTGAAGGGAAGAGGATCCCAGGGCTGACACGTCATCAGAGGAACGTGGGGCACCTTGGTTCTCCATGGCAAATGAGGACCAGGTACTGGTCTTGCTCAGGTCTCCAAGCCTGCACAAAAGTGGGTTCATGTTTGGGTGAAGGCTCACTATCTTAAAATTTAGAGGTTTTGGATTTGGGTTGGGTTTGGGTTTAAATTCTATGTGTAGACAGCAGGGTTTCAAACCATACCTGAACCTGAATCCCGAACACATTTTGGCTCAAGCTTTTAAAAAAAATTTTCTGAACTCAAACCTGAATGAAAACCCAGTGAAAAATTAGGTTCAGTTTCAACTTTTGACTTATTTTATCATTATCTATTCAAAAATTGAAAAAAAAAACATTGAAAATAATTTTACCCATCTATCCATAAATAGGATTAAAATCCAAAACCCTAAGCTGAACCTTGTAAATTTTAACATATTGATTCTGCACCCAAACCTGAACCCAATTTTTGATGGGTTTGAGGCCCTTATGCCTTTTCAGGGATAAGGAAGGTAAGGTCCAAAGATAGGAAATTCTTTGCCCAAAATCATTCAGCAAGTGGCAGAAATGGGCCACCCAACTCCTGAGAATGGAATCTTTAAAGAAGACACCATGCTCCAGCCAAGGAGCAGATCCAGAGAGCATATGGCACTCCTTAGTCGAGATTTTCCCTCACTCTCCGTTCCTAGGCCCTACCAGAATGCTTAGGTCTTGTGACTGTAATCCAATATTGATCTCTGTAAAAACAGTCCTCCAACCCACGAGATCCAACATTCAAACTTCTTAAAACCTTCACCTTACAAGGGAGGAGCTTTCAACCTTTATCTAAAGCTATATATTAACAGTGGGGAAGGCAGAGCGTGTGTTTTGTCCACCTCTTCTTGGCCCCTTTGAGGAGGACAGATTCCCCCTGTCATGTTCTGGGGATGGCCAAACACTGGACACCGCAACTGGGCAGAGAAGCCAATAGCAATTTATTAGTCAGGAATCGTCACACCCCAGAGCTGGGAGACAGGGTGCACGAGGCAGAGCCACGTGGGGGGTTGCATTCTGGAACAATGGGAGCCATCGGGGGCTATGGGAGGCAGGCTTTGTTATAACAAAAGGGTGAGGTGCCCTGGCCCAGCAGGAGCGTAATTAGTGTGTTTGATGACTTCACAGGCTGGCAGCAGGTAAAATGTACAGTTTGAAGACCAAGTGGTAGAAGGGGAACTGGGATGAAAGGGGAATAGGGAGTCATGGACAGTTATAGGGAGCAGAGCCAGCCTTGGATGTGGGGAACCACTTGAGTAAGGCCTCCTGTTAAAGTGACAGTCTTTATTTTCTATTGGCCCTTGACTATTGTGGAGCAGACACCAAATAGTAACATCAATAGATACATTGTCCCTAGGGGAGTGGGCAGGGAAAAGCCTGCTGGCACCAACTTAGGGGCCAACCAGGGACCTAACTAAACCAGCGAAACACCAGAGGGCTGCTAGGTTTGAAAGATCCAGTCAGGAATTGCCAGACAGAATCCAGATCCCACCCAATCTGTAGCTGCCAATGCAGCCCCAGACACCATAAATACTCACAGCTGTCCCCACATTTGGGTTTCCTAGCTCTCTCTATATATTCCAAAGCTCATTTCTTTCCCTCTTACTTTTGTTTTTCCTCTTTCACTGATCCCAGTTATTTTTCCCCACTGTTCTAAATAAAGCTTTTACTTCTCTTTATCTTGTGTTGCTTCTCGTATCATTTTTGATCCTTGGAAACCTGGTAGTAAGGACTCTACACACTGGAGCCAAGGAAGATCCCAGTACCCTCTCTAGTAACAATAGGATTCAGTTGGCCCAGCAGTTAGGGAATTAGGTGGATGGGAGCCTCTCCCACTAGCTGAAGGGCACAATCTGGTGAAAGCAGGAGAATCCATAGTTAGACCTTGGGAGGCTGAAAGATGTCAGTATGGGACATGGAATTTCAGGCCTTATAGTACAAAGTAGGGACAGGTGCTATAAAATGAGAGAAGGAGGGACCAGGGCTCACTGCTGCCCAAAAATGGCTCATCTTCCCAGTATGGCTGACGGCATCCCATATAAGCTAATCACTGCCAAAGCCTGAATAGTCACTAGAGAACATTTAGTGATATGGAAAAATATCTCATAGAGTCGGGAGGGGCTGGGGTTTGCCTCAGTTGGTAGAGCACCACTCTGGAGTCTCTGAGGTCCCGGGTTCGATTCCCAGCACCTTAAAAAATGGGAGAAGGATGTGGCAATCCACTCCCAAGACAATCCTGAAACAACCAGCCATTGAAAACCCCATGAGGGTCGCTATGAGTCGGACAGGACTTGGCAACTTGATAGCACCTAACAACAACAACAACATAGTGGGGAGTGAAATGGGAAGAACTGAAGAGTATATAGAATAAGGTCCCAATTAAATGTCAAAATGACCAGTAAGCCTAGTAAGTTCCTGCCAACAGCTCACTCTGGGTAGTAAAATTATGAATGATTGGGTTTTTTCTGTGTAGTTTTATCTAGTCTCCAAATTTCCATGATGAACCAGCATTTCCTAATCACGGAGAATTTAAAAATTTGATTTATAAAACAAAATTATAACAATACTAGCTTCTTAACTGCCCCACATGTTTACCTTTATTAGAAATCTGGATTTTCTTGTACAATTTCAAATGATTGTCTACTTTCCTTTTACCTTGACATGAAGGGTAAGACACCCTTTAGCAGGACAGATCTAGTGCTAACAAACTCTTAGCACCACTTTTAGATTACATTAAAAGAATCATATTTGGGGAAAAACAAACACTGGAACCAGCGGCTTGACTGCATCAGCTGTCTGGAGGCAACCTCAAGAATGAGAAGCTGGCTCCAGAGTCACACCATCAGCGAGGTGAAGAGATACAGCTTCGCAAACATCAACTGCACTGAAGGACCCATGTGCCGGGAAACTCAGTTTCCAGCAAACAGAGAGAACTTTCAGGAGTTCTTTCAGTCCTTAGGATCATAGTCTCTTGCCTTGTAGTCCTCCACAGCCATGGGAACCTCCTTGCCTTTCCTGTTTCTCTTGCTTCATGCAGGAGAGTGTAGAGGGCTGAATTGATGTGAAAGACCACAAAACCAACTGTTCCTAGTGTGTGGATGTATCATAAGAGAGTGAGGTAGGTAGGTGGGGATCACAGCCTCCAGGGAATGCTAGGGGCCACCACTGTGATTGTCCCCATTCAAGAATGAATCCTGAGGTTGCTAGAGCTTCCCATTGTTTTCAAGGGGATCTCTTAAATTTTATTTTTATCTGAAACCTCCTGATGTTCAAATATTGACCAAAAAAAAAAAAAAAAATTCTCGTTAAAACAAACCAAAAAACACATAGTCAAAAAAGGTCAGGTCAAAAAAGACCTGTCTGAGCCAGGGGTGGTGGCACGTGCCTGTAATCCCAGTGGCTCTGGAGGCAGAGGCAGGAGGATCACAAGTTTGAGACCAGAGGCAGTGTATATAATTTAGCGAGACCCTGTCTCAAAAAGTAAAAAAAAATGGGCTGGGGGTGCAGCTCAGTGGTCCAGCACTTGCAAAGCATGTACGCGTGAGGCCCTGGGTTCAACTCTCAGAACCACAAAAGGAAAAAAAGAAAGAAAGAAAGAAAGAAAGAAAGAAAGAAAGAAAGAAAGAAAGAAAGGAAGGAAGAAAGAAAAGACCTGTCCATCACGGGAACCCATCGGGCTACCAGTTCACAATATCAGAATTGCATGACCTCTGACATCTCTTCTAGGTCTGGCCCTTTGCAATGAAATGGAGATTGCTTGTTTCTCCTCTGGACATGTGACAGGTACAATAGGAAAGGGCAAATGTCGATGCCTCCTGTCTTCGAGGAGGTGCCGCTGCAGGCTGGAACCCATAAAAGCGACAGACATTCTCAAGCCAATAGGTATTTACCCAGCTCCACAACACGTCCATGGCTAAGCCCACTCTCTGGTGTTTAACATGGCTGGACACCTCATGCTCCCATCTCCCTGAAGGCCGCCATGTCAGCCAGTGACATTTGTCATACCCTATTTGGGTATGTAAATGAGGAGCTTTTTCTTCCAAACTGCATGATAAGATATCCTTTCGTGTCACAAAACAGACATGAACAGCAAAGTCTCCGTTCTAGGAGAATATGAGGTTATGGAAATAGTTTGTAAAAAAATAAAATTGCGTAAGTATGAGAAGGGCCATCAGATAATATCAGCTTCCACAGATCGGGCTGCTCAGAAGGGAGTCTATAAAACACTCTCCACGGAGACTCAAAAGGGGTATTGATTTTTGAGGAGCAGAGAGGGTCAAAATTACATGCTTTGCACAACAGCAGCCACTGTTCTGCCACTCTGGACCTTTCAACAAAGAATAAAATCAGGAAGAGGCAGAAAGAGCTGGAAAGGAGGACAAAGGGAAAGGGATTGCCTGGTCCCGGGAAGCCTTCCCCCGGCCACAGCACAGAGCGAGGGTGAATCTCTTCAACAAAACCAACCTGGTTTTATACGGTGGCTGCTGCAGTTCCTAGCCATCCCCGGGGGACACCTGCTTTGTGTCTGATTGAAGGCAGTGGGAAAGGTCACTGCAGGACAGGCTGTGGCCGGTGGCACTGGCAGCCAAAGATTTCCTGGGTTGATCTGCCTGCTCCTACAAGTACAGAAAGGCCCAGAAGGCACTAGACATTTCCATCGTCCCACAGAACTGCAATGAAGGCAACCTTGCAGGATCTTGGTGGCATGCCCCTCGTGACCAGAATATGGATGGCTGCTGGTGCCTTTTACTCTGGAAGGACAGGCAGGTGGAAGGGATGGAGGGGCCGCTCTGTACTGTTGCAAAAGATGACCCAGCATCAATGTCCATCACGGGGTCCTGGGACAGGTCCTTGGCCCACAGAAGCAGGGGAGTCTTCCTTAGGAAAGGGTAGGATTTATAAATTAAAAGTCATTTTCCTGGTGTCTGTAGCCAGGAAGATACCAGAATGAGTTTAAAAATACAGCTCTGGAGGCTAACAACAGACCAAACTAGTAAGCAATGGCATCTTAACCCTTGTTACTTACTAGAAGTGATGAGATGTTATTTTATAGCTCTTTCTGACTTCTAGGTTCTGCCCAGTTGGCAACTAGACCCAATTTGCCTGAAAAGGATCAAAGTTTTAACTACTAAACCTAGAGTTGAAGGCTCCAAGGAGGCTGATCTGCAGAGCTCTGCAGGTGTCCTACCTGCCACCCTGATTTGAACTTGCATTCTCAGTCCTGTATGGAGGTGCCAGAAACCAGAAAGGGAAGCACTGTGTCCTTGAGAGTGGGGAGGGCTAGAGAAGAGCAAGTGTTGCCTGTGCTTCAGTGCAAGAAGCCTGCTTTGGGAAAATGTGGCCTATCAGAGAGAGTCTCCAACTGACCCTCCCAAACGGCCTTGAGCAGGTAGAGATCAGAGCAAGAGTTCAGTCTAATACTGCTCTACCACAGGGAAACATGAACGAGAGGGAGTCAAAGGTTCCCCCATCCCTGTACAGACACAAAACGGGTCAGGGCCAGGCCTGAGCTGAATGTGAACAGGACCAAGCAAACTTAGATGCCAGCTTAAGACAGAACAGGTTCAGCAGACAAGAAGCTATGGGTCACCTATGCTGCCACTGGCAAGTAAATCAACCAGCATGGGGATACTGCCAAGCAGAGTGTGGGAAGGCAGGAGAATTAGGGACTAAAGAGCTGGACAAGAAACAAGGAGAAAAAACCTACAAGAGATAGACAGAAGAGCAGCCATGTTTGCACAAAACCCTTTAGCTACATTACAGGGTCCCTTAGGGAGCCACTGTGTGATCCCTTGTGAGTAACTCAGTGGTTCTTCCAAAGGCTCAGTCTCCAAGCCTGGCATCTAGAGGTGGTGCAGATGCACATATGATAAAGCCAATATGATAGACCCGCTGGTGAGCCTGAGAGAGCCCAGCATGAGGATCACTTGAAGGCCATCCCAAGGTGGCCAACAGTCAGGGAGTCTGTGAGTACAGAACAACCCAGGCAACAAGGAAAGTGGTGCAGAGAATGTGTTGGGATCATGGACTCAGTGCTTCTGGGGAAGTATGGGGCCGAATCAGGTGAGAAAGTTCTAGAGGTGAAAATGGTCAAGCTTCATATGATGGCTGTAGAGGAGAAAGTCTGACCCAGATACCCACTTCCCATACATGAGCTTCTAAGAATATATAAGTATATCTCTTCCAAGGGAGAGACCAGGTGCCCAGAGGCAGGGGTCCTCAGGGCTTGATTTGGATGAGATCTGACCAAGATGGCAGCCATGTGTCCAGCAGTCAAGGGCTGGGTCCCAGGGCAGTGCTCTGCCTCAAATGGCTTGGAGGTAAAATAAGCCCCAGGTTTAAGGAGGCAGCTGAGCTTCTTTCCCATGTTAGAATTCTGTGAGGGTAGGTTGTGGGTGTCATTAGGTGCCGTCGAGTCAGGTCTGACTCATAGTGACTCTCATAGGGTTTTCAGTGGCTGATTGGTGTTTTTTCTGGTGTTTTGTTTTGTTTTGTTTTGTTTGGGGATTTCTGGAGTGGATTGCCTTGTCCTTCTCATGTTTTGAGGTGCTGGGTATTGAACTCTGGTCCTCAGAGAGTGCAGAGCAGCTCTCTACCCACTGAGTTAAACCCCAGCTGGCCTGACAGTATAGGTTTTCTCAGGGCTGAGCATTGAGGGAAACAATTACAAATCAGTTCAAGGATGGAGTAAGATTTAGATAAAAGGTGGAACTCTTCTGAGTGAGGTAAGATACTTCTATACAACAGTAAACTCTACTCCTTCACATTTCTCCACTTGGGCAAAGCCTCTGTCACTCAAATCCCCTTGTTAAGATTCTGTTCCCTTTCTCTGTGTGCACACTCCTCCTCGCCTTCCTTAGTAATCCCTTTAAGGCTGGAGCCTGAACTGGAGCTAAAAATGTATAAGGAGAACCATTAGCAAAGTTCATTAATTAAGGTTAGTTTACGCTTTCATTACCAACCAGCAGTCATCTTTCATAACTAAGTCCTTTTGCCACAAGTCATAAAGGCCTTCGGGTCCGTGAAGTTGCTCCAAGTGCTCAGCTCAGTCTCTTCTAGACAACGTGACCCTCAGGAAAATTTAACGCTTACTCTGCATCTTAAGTAGTTACCTGTCACAATAGTATCACAGCCAGAACCTAATGGTTCTGGCTCGAGTCTATAGGGATTAGCCCAATCTTTCCCACTAGCAATTCTCTGTCCTCTGTCTACCTGGGGTTCCCAGGAAGGAAGTGTCTAAGGAAGTCCTTAACTGAACACAGAAAAGAGATGGTTTGCCTGCACAAAGCCCCTATGAAAGACGGGAAATAGGGCTTTGCCCTTCCTTGGAAACTCCAAACTTCACTCTGGATTTATCCACTTAATAGTGGAGTGAGGTCTGCAAGTGAGGAGACTTCCCAAAGTCCACAAAGCTGGGGCAGGAGCCCAGGTCGGCCTCTCCCTCTCCCTCTCCAGGCATTTTCACTGTACCACACATTCTTACAAAATGGAACTAGCTATGCAGAAAGCAATAGAACCTGAAACCAAGACCTTGTGTAGCTCAGGAAGGAGAAGCCTGGGACAGGGGGAGCCACACTGGACCCTAGGAGAACAGGTCTTCTGAAAAAGTATACATGGGTTCGTGTATGTTTCTCCTTCAGCCTTGAATGACCCAAAGATCCATTTCGTAAATGAAGAAACTACAGTTCATATAAGTTAAAGGACTTACGCAAGGTCACTCAGCTAACAAACTGAGTGAAATAAGGATGCTGGGCTCCACCCCCTGCCAGTGCGCTCTGGTGCACTGTGCTCCCACATCGCATTAGGTGACGCAACAGCATGCATTTTTGCTTCGTGTAACCTTCAGAAATCATATCTGTGTATTTTTTTTTAAAAGGAGATCTGGAAGTTTCACTTCTATGAAGTTATTCTGCCGCTATATTTTCACATCTGTGAAACAATGTGTATACAATATTACATGTTGCATTTTTCTCAGTTATTGATGATTGGTAACAACTTAAATGTACACTAATAAGGGATTGTTGATATAAATGATAGCATGCCCATGCAGTTGAATACTATGGAGTTACTAAAAGGAATGAAGCTGCTATAATGAAGTATATGTACTACTATGACAGATCTACAGGCTGGGATTTAGCTCAGCTGGTAGAGTGCTGCGCTGCAGTCTCTGAGGACCGGAGTTCAATTCCCAGCACCCCAAAAATGGGAGAAGGGCCTGGCAATCCACTCTCAAAGCAATCCCAAAACAGCCATTGAAAATCCTATGAGGGTCACTATGAGTCGGATACTGACTCAATGGCACCTAACAACAACAACAACAACAGACCTACAGATATAATGTTGTGCAAGAGACACAAGAGTGTGTGTGGCATGTGGTCAATTTTTGCAAAGTGTAGGTGTTATCTTTGGGACTTTGTGAGTACCTGCCTGCATAGAATAATTCTAGAAGAACATCTAGGATACTGGAAACAGAAGTTGCCTTTTGAGTGCCAATGTTAGACTCATAGTAGGTGCTCAATGAATGCTTATTATCAGAGAGACAAAGTCCACCCTAGCTAATATTTGATTCCCACCAAACATGGAATGTCAAGAAATTAAAAGACACATTGCATTGGGAAAAGCTGTTGCAAAAGACTTCTTTAAAGTGTTGAAAAGTAAAGATGTCACATTGAAGACAACAGTGTGCCTGACTCATGCCGTAGTATTTTCACTTGCATAATATGTTTGTGAAAGCTGGACACTGAATAAGGGAGACAGGAAAAGAATTGATGCTTTTGAATTATGGTGCTCGAGACGACTATTGAATATACCATGGACTGCCAAGAGAACCAACAGATCTGTCCTAGAAGAAGTGAAAGCAGAGTGCTCCTTGGAAGCAAGGATGGCCAGACCGTGTCTTACATATTTTGGACATGTAGTCAGGAAGGACCCATCCCTGGAGAAGGACATCATGTTTGGGAGAGTGGCAGGTCAACAACAACAAAAAAAAGATCCTCAACTAGATGGGTTGACACAGTGGCTGCAACAATGCACTTAAACATAAAGAAGATTGTATGCCTGGCACAAAATTGAGGAGTATTTCATTCTGCTGCTACATAGGATCACTATGAGTCGGATCCTACTCAATAGCACCTGACAACAATGCAAAGCATGGAATAGAAGTCTATGAATCAAACTATTGTTATTTACCAGCATCACCACCAGGGCCCAGACCAAGATTCCCAGGCTTTGCGGAGTGAATGTCCACCTACAGCAACATAAATACAGCCTGACACATTCAACTGAGTTATAGCAAAGCACAGAAAGCCCAGCCTCTGGGGCAGGAGCATTAAATCTAAGTGCCAGGAGAAGAAACCCACCAGCCACATTCACTTCCCACAGGGATACTAAAAATGTTCCCTAGATGCTGTCTAACAGGCAGTGATCTTCTCTCCAATAAAATAAATAAATAAATACAGGCAAGAGCGGCTCAAAGACTCCAGGAAAAAGACTAAAAAGACAGATTCATTTCTCAAAATCCTAGGAGAGATATAAAATCTGAAACACTTTGTTTGGGGGGAAGGGGGCTTGTGTGTTTTTTGGTACTGGAGGGTTGAACCCAGAGTCTCACATATGTTAGGCAAGTGCTCTACCACTGAGATGCATCCTCAGCCCCACTTTTTTGCCTTTATTAGTAAATGATGGTGGGGTACCGGGTAATACAGCATTGGATTTTTCCATTATGCAACCATTACATAACTTCTGTCTACACTTTCATCAACCCACAAGGTTCATGGAGCCTTCTGGCTAATATGCAGTAAAACTGAAATGCATATTTGGGTTATAGTCCCCTATTTTTCCAATGTACTCATGAAATTGCGATGTTTTTTCTTTGTTCGTTTGTTTGCAGTACTAGGGGTGGAACCCAGGGCCTCACACCTGCATGCTTTGCAAGTGCTGGGCCACTGAGCTGTGCCCGCAGCCCATTTTTTTTTTTTTTTTTACTTTTTGAGACAGGGTCTCACAAAGTTACGCAGACTGCCTCTGGTCTTGAACTTGCGATTCTCTTGCCTCCACCTCCAGCTGCTGGGATTGTTGTTGTTGTTGTTAGGTGCCGTCGAGTCGGTATCCAACTCATAGCGACCCTCTGTACAACAGGGGAAACCCTATTGTCAGTGCTTCTCTGCTGTTCATAGGGTTTTCAATGGCAGATTGATTTTTGGGAGGGGGTTGCCAGGTCCTTCTCCCAAGCCTACAGCTTCTGGTGTTCCCAGGCGGTCTCCCATCCAGGTACTAACCAGGCCCGACCCTGCTTAGCTTCCGAGATCTGACGGGATCCGATGCCACTGGGCTACAGCTGCAGGCACCACTGGGATTACAGGCACACAAATTGCGTTGTTTACATTGAGATTATCCTCTCCCCCTTTATCCTTCTACACTGACTCTCCTCCCCATCCTCCCTTCCACAATCTTCACTTCCCTCTGCTAGTTCCCTCACTCCTCCTTTCTACTCTTTATATCGTCCCTTCCTCGCCAAGTTTAATTGTGCACTTTTTATATATCAACTTATGTATAGGATTTTTTCTTCCTTTATACACTTTCTTTTTTAAGTTTTAGGTTTTAATCAAATAAATACAGGCCTTTGCGGGGATGAGCTCACTCCCTTATGCCTAGCCAGACCAGCCTCCAGGGCTGTGCACTCCTCCGCAGCCCCCCTGCTCTGGGCTTCCAGTCCTGTGGCTTCCTCCTCTCTCTTCCCTCAAGTCACAAGGTAAGAGCTGAGAGAACAAGATGTACGAGAGGATGCATGCGTGGTAATAACTCCTGGGGTCACACTGTCCAATAGATGAATATTTTATTAAGAGCAAACTAACAATGAAGACCTTATGCCGAAATATAATAGCCAATACCCATATGGCACTTGCCAGGTTCCAGGTACAATTTTACGCACTTTATCCAAAGTTTATTGAATCTAACAATGCAAGGAGGTCAGTAAAACAATAATACAATCTCAGTATTACAAGTGATTGTCCTCACTTAACAGATAAGGAAACCGAGGTTGATTAGCTTTCCCCAGGTCCACATTTAATAAGTGTTGAAACCCAAATTTGAGCCCAGAGGCTCTGGCTCTAGAATCTGTACTTTTAACGATAATGCTAGAGATGATAAGAGTTAAGGGGCTGAGATAATCTCATAAATATGTGGTTTGTATTCCTGGCAGCACAGGGGTGAGAGCTGACAAGGAGCCTCCTCTCTTCCCCACTCCAAACCCAGAGAAGTGCTTGAGAAAACATAACCCCAAACTGCTTTAAATTTATGAGTAGAAAAAGAAAGAAATGAAATTCCTTAAGTGACAGAGACATAAGGGACTGCACAATAGAAACAATGAGCTCTGGAGAGCCCAGGGGGCATTGGTTCTAGGTGCCGTCCCTGTGGCTGGCACAGACATCACACACAGCCTGGCTCACTTGAGCCTGGCTCACTTGATACAGACAGCAGACAATGGAAAGAAGCCGGCGAAATCTCTTCCAGTGACTCAGGGCGCTGGCGATGAGGCATGTCATCTGCCTGGGGCACTAGGGGGAGAAATCTCTCTCATGTGACATCGACAGGCCAAAGACCACTCCCCACAGAGGTGACGTCCAAGAGTAAAGCAGCCATGGAATGTCCACATTTCAAGCCATGACCATTCACAAGCCAAGAGGCCCTGGAGCTCCAGCAGCAGCAAATGCAAAATATCTCCACCTGCACATTTCCACCCCTCAGAGCGAGGGCACTGGCCAGGGACTCCCCCAGGAGGAGGAGCCTCCCCAAGGAGAAGGGAAAAGCACGGGAGAACACGAACCCAGGACCCAGCCAAGGAAGGTGGCACCCACACCCCAGATTCTCTTTCCTTGGATTTTTCTTTTGTTGTTGGGTGCCATCGAGTCGGTATCCGACTCATAGAGACCCTCATAGGGTTGTCAATGGCTGACTATTTCGGGATTGCCTTGGGAGTGGATTGCCAGGTCCTTCTCCCATTTTTTGGTGCTGGGAATTGAACTTGGGACCTCAGAGACTGCAGTGCAGTGCTCTACCAACTGAGCTAAATCCCAGCCCCGGCTTTTTCTTTAGTGTGCTCATATTTGCTTGTTTTTCGTTTATCTCTCGCAGTAAAATTTAAGCTCAGCTGTTGGGATTGTGGTTTTTGTGGCTCCATCCTCTCTTCCTACAAGTATGGCTGCTACATATGAGGCACCCGTAGATATTTATTGAACATTGGTAACAAA
>VMDO01022564.1:19177-33373 GCA_007922755.1 Pedetes capensis | reverse complement strand
AACACTATTGTCAGTGCTTCTCTGCTGTTCATAGGGTTTTCAATGGCAGATTGATTTTTGGGAGGGGGTTGCCAGGTCCTTCTCCCAAGCCTACAGCACCTGGTGTTCCCAGGCGGTCTCCCATCCAGGTACTAACCAGGCCCGACCCTGCTTAGCTTCCGAGATCTGATGGGATCGGATGCCACAGGGCTACAGCTGCAGGCGGGTCATCAAAGTAGGTATCAAAAATGACTAAGAAACTAAGAACCTTAGTCATGGGGACAGATGGCCGTGGGACAGAAGATAGCCCAGCACAGGCCCCCAGTGAGGCAGACGACTGGTTTTCTTCCGATGCCCTGTGCCCACAATGAAGTCCTTACGCTGTCATTAAAGGCTACTGATTATTCACATGGAAAAAAATATGCAATTGGAGCTCATCTCACTTCATGCACTGAAATCAGTTCCAAGAGAAGTCCAAGCTTGACTGTCAGTGACAAAACTGCAACAGTGCAGATCCCACAACATTTTTATGAAGGCTGGGGCTAGAACTCAGGGCCCCAAGCGTGCTCTGTGGGCACAGGACGTGGAACCCAGGGTCCTACGTATGCTCTGTAGGGGCAGAACACGGAGTCCAGGGCACCCACATGCTCTGTAGGCGTAGGATGGGAACCCAGGGCCCCGCGCATGCTCTGTAGGAGCAGAACGTGGACCTCAGGCCCCGCGCATGCTCTCTAAGTGCAGAACGTGGAACCCAGGGCCCTGCGCATGCTCTGTAAGTGCAGAACGTGGCACCTTGGGCCCCACGCATGCTCCGTAGGCTCAGGACGTGAAACCCAGGACCCCACGCATGCTCTGTAGGTGCAGGACGTGGAACCTTGGGCCCCGCGCATGCTCTGTAAGTGCAGAACGTGGAACCCTGGGCCCCGCGCATGCTCTGTAAGTGCAGAACGTGGAACCCAGGGCCCCGCGCATGCTCTGTAAGTGCAGAACGTGGAACCCAGGGCCCTGCGCCTGCTCTGTAAGTGCAGAACGTGGAACCCTGGGCCCCGCCCATGCTCTCTAAGTGCAGAACGTGGCACCTTGGGCCCCACGCATGCTCCGTAAGCTCAGGACGTGAAACCCAGGATCCCACGCATGCTCTGTAGGTGCAGGACGTGGAACCTTGGGCCCCGTACATCCTTTATAGGTGCAGGACGTGGAACCCACGGCCCCGCGCATGCTCTGTAGATGTAGGATGTGGAACCCAGAGACCCGCGCATGCTGTGTAGGCGCTGGACGTGAAATCTGGGCCCCGGCGCGTGTTGGGCAGGTGCTGGTGGGGCCCAGGTCATTATGAGTGCTCAGCAAGCGCTCTGCTGCTGAGCCACAGCCACGCCTCTAAAAGATGTCCGTAACACTCGGGCAGGAACGGATACCTTAAACAAGATATGGGGCACACACCGCGTAGGAAAAGATGGAGCAACTTGAAGAATCTGAAATTACATCCGCACAGACAGGAAGCAGATCAGGGGCGGCCAAGGGCCGGAGGAGGACGATGAGGTGTGACTGCCAGTGCAGCCGGGGTGGTCTTCTTTGGGGGTGGGGAGTGGAACTGTTCTGGAACTAGATAGAAGAGGGAGTTGCACATCCTTGTGTGTGCTAAGTGCTGCTGAATCGCACAATTCAATGGGGTTAAAAATGGGGTCTCAAGTGGATCCCAGTGGTAGAGCACTTGGCTAGTATGAGCGAAGGTCCTGGGGCCAGTCCCCAGCACTGCAAAAATAAACAGGCTAAAATGGTAATCTGGTGTGTGTGTGTGTGTGTGTGTGTGTGTGTGTGTGTGTGTGTGTGGTAGTTGAGGTTTGAACCCAGGGCCTTGCACATACTTTGCCAGTGCTCTACCACTGGGCTGCACCCCCAGCCAGTGTTCAGCTGTTGAAAGTTTTGACTCAGGGTCTCGCTAAGTTCCGCAGGCCGCCTCTGGCCTCAAACTTGCGATCCTTCTGCCTCCGCCTCCTGGGTCACTGGGATGAGAGGCGTGCGCCACCGTGCCTGACAAAAATGATACATTTTGTTATGTGGGTTTTATGGCAATTTAGCAAAAGAATTTCAAAAAAAAAAAAAAAGAGGTCTGTAGGTACTCCACCCTCAGGAGATGAAACGTAAACCCTCCCGGTAGAAGTGAGCTGGGCCTAGAGGTTTGTTTCCAAATCATGCAGTAGGAGAAAAAGATAGCGAGTTCAGAGTGATACGTCTGCCAGCCCCCCGCGCCGCCCTTAGCCAGCTGGTCAAGGGTAACATGACTGGGGATGGCAGGTGGGAACCAGGGACCCTGGGGTGGGGTGGGGTGGAGGGCACCCCACCGTCACGAGCCCCACAGACTCTGTGTCATCCTGACAGAGCATCACAGCTGACAACCTTTCTTTCCTTTTTCTCTTTTCCTTTCGTTTTCCCTTCTCCTCTCCCTTCCTTCCCTCCTTTCTTTTCTTTTTTCTTTTTTCTTCTCCTTCCTTCCTTTCCTTTCTTTCCTTTTCTTTTTTCTTTCTTCCCTCCCTCCATCTCTCCCTCCCTCCCTTCCTTCCTCCCTCTCTCCCTTCCTTTCTTCCTTCTCTCTCTCTTTCTTTCTTTCTTCTTTTCTTTCTTTCTGTATTTGAGGGCTGAACTCAGGGCCTTGCACATACTTTGCAAGTGCTCTACCACTAGGCTGCACCCTGAGCCCACTTTTATTTTCTATTTTGAGTTAGGGTCCTGCTAAGTCGTGCGGGCTGCCTCTGGTCTGGAACTCACGATCCTCCTGCCTCCGCCTCCCAGGTGGCTGGGATGATGCCGTGTGCCATGGTGCCCAGCCCCAGCTGAGAAACTCTCTACAAAATACCTGACCAGTACTCTTGAAAAGTGTCAAGGTCACTGGGCGCAGTGGCTCATGCCTGCAATCCTAGTGACTCGGGAGGCAGAGGCAGCCTGTGGAATTTAGTGAGTGATCTCAAAATCAAAAATGGGCTGGGGGTGCAGCCCAGTGGTAGAGCGCTGGCAAAGTATGTGCGAGGCCCTGAGTTTAATTCCCAAGTACGGGAAAAGAAAAAGAAAGAGAGAGAAATAAAGAGGGAGAGAGAGAGAGAGAGAGAGGAAGAGAGAGAGAAGGGGGGAGGAAGGAAAGAAGGAAGGAGAAAAGAAAAGAAGAAAAGAAAAGTGAAGGTCATGAAGATATAGAAACATTAAGAAACCATCAGGGGTTGCCGTGCAGCTGCAGGGCAGCGTGCTTGCCAGCTGTACATGAGGCCCTGGATTCAACCGTAGTGTTGGGTGCAGTGGCACACACCTGCGATCCTAGCCACTCAGGAGGCAGAGGCAGGAGGATCGTGAGTTCCAGGCCAGAAGCAGCCTGCACAATTTGGTGAGACCCTGTCTCAAAATAAAAAAATAAACCATGGGCCGGGGATGCAGCTCAGTGGCAGAGCACTTGCAAAATATGTGTGAGGCCCTGGGCTCCACCCCTAGGTTTATTGTTGTTGTTAGGTGCTTGTCGAGTTGTGTGCGACTCATAGCGACCCTCATGGGGTTTTCAATGGCAGACTGTTTCGGGATTGCCTTGGGAGTGGGTTGCCACATCCTTCTCCCATTTTTGCGGTGCTGGGAATCAAACTCGGGACCTCAGAGACTGCAGAGCAGCGCTCTGCCAACTGAGCTAAATCCCAGCCCCCCACTCCTAGGTAGAAAAAAGAAAAAAAAATCTGTCACAGATCGGAAGAGACCAAAGAGACAGGATCACCAAGTGCAGCGTGGGATTCTGGAGCAGAAAGGGAACATGAGTGGGGAATCTGGCGCAATGCAAATCAGGCCTGCAGTGTGTTTACTAGTAAGCGCCTGGGTTAATGCTTTCCTGCTGACAAATGTGCCCTGTCTCCACACGAGAAACGTTAACATTAGCGGGAGCTAGGACGCTCTGTACCCTTGGCAGCATTACACTGCTGTAACTGTACGTCTATCTTTTTCCCCACAAATAAAACGTTTTTTAAGCCAGGCATCATGCACACGCCTGTCATCCCAGTGACTCGGGAGGCTGAGGCAGGAGGATCGCAAGGTTGAGGTCAGAGGCAGCCTGAATAACTTAGCGACATCCTGTCTCAAGATAAAATATAAAAAACGGGCTGGGGATGCAGCCCAGTGGTAGAGCACTTGCAAAGCATGTGCGAGGTCCTGGGTTCAACCCCTGGGTACCCCTCCCCCCCCCAAAAAAAGAGGTTAAGGGCGCAACGTAGTGGTGCACTTGCCAAGCTTGTGCGAGGTCCTGGGTTCAACCTCTAGTACTGCAAACGAGAAAAAAAAACATTTATTAGAAAATTTAGAGTTGCCATGGAGAATGGCAGCAAACACAAGCCTGGGATCCCAGCGCTCGCGAGGCTGAGGCAGGAGGATAGCGAGTTCCAGGCCAGCCTGGGTATCCAGAGATCTCGTCTCCAGGTGGGGGCGGAACTGGGCCCTGTGGCCACACCTGGGATATCAGCACTGGGGAGGCTGAGGCAGGAGGATGGTGAGTTCCAGGCCAGCTGGGGGTACATAGTGAGACCCTGTCCTTAAAAACAAGGCTGAGAGCGTGGCTCATTGGTAGAGCACTTGCCTAACATGCATGAGGTCCTGGGTTGCCCCGCTAGAACCAGAAAAATTAGGAAAAGAAAGAAAGGAAGAAATAAAAGACAATGAAATGCAATTAAAAGCTTCTATTCAGAAAATGACGCAATAAATAGAAAAGACAAGCTACAACATTGGAGAATTTTACAATACGTGAAAACAACAAAAGGTTGGTAAGTCATATGAATAAAAACTCCTGCAAAGTGGTCTGGGACTTAGCTCAGTTGGTAGAGCACCACTCTGTAGTCTCTGAGGTCCCGGGTTTGATTCCCAGCACCACATAAATGGGAGAAGGACGTGGCAACCCACTCCCAAGGCAATCCCGAAAGAGTCATTGAAAACCCTGAGGGTCGCTATGAGTCAGGCATGACGCGAGGGCACCTAACAACAACAACAACCTATAGTCAAACATTTAGAAATGGATGAAAGGTTTGAAGAGGAGTTTCCCCTGAAGAAGAAAGCACTAATCCCATGGAAATTTCAACTGCATGAGGAGTTGGAGAGAAAATAAAAATCAAAATGACACACCAGTTCATCCCTCCACACTAGACAATTCAGTGTTGAGAAGGACATGGAGCAACAGAGGCTTTTATGATGGTTGTTGTTAGGTGCCGTAGAGTCGAGTCTGACTCACAGCAACCCAATGTAAAACAGAGCAAAACCATCCCCAATGCTGTGCTATGCCCACCACTATGTCAGTGCTTCTCTGCTATCTATAGGGTTTTCAATGGCTAATTGTTTGGGGAGTGGGGTGCCAAATCCTTCTCCTGTTTTTGCAATACTGGGGGTGGAACCCAGGGCCTCAGAGAGAGCAGAGCAGCACTCTACCAACTGAGCTAGCTACCAGCTTTACAATGATGATAGTATGATAGAAGTTGCTGGAGTCATCATCAGAAGCAGTTTGGTATCATCTGGTGTGTCAGCATGTACAAAAAGAACCTGTGCGCTTTCCACTTTGGCAAAACATCAGACAGAAACTAACTTACAGGAGGAATGATTTAGTGAGGCTCGCAGTTTAGAGGCTGTCAGTCCATGGAGGCAGGACAGGCGTGGTGGTGGGGCAGACTGCAGGGCCTGTGGTGGAGAACCTCACATCATGGCAGAGCAGGAGCAGAGACAGAGAAACAGGAACCGGAAGTCTAGGTAAAAAGTCCAGAGGCCTGCCCACAGTGACCCAGATCTGCAAGCTGGGTCCCTCCTCCCAAAATTCCATGTCTTCCCAGTGCCACCACCTGAGAAACACACATTGAAACACATGACCTTTGGGGGACATTTTAGATTTAAACCATAACATCTAGTGAAGCTGAGCATGTGTGCATTTTATGACCCAGCCATCCTTACCCATGTCCACAAGCATACAAGTCTTGAGAATGGTCATAAAAGATTATTTTTTGCAATAATTCCAAATTTGAAACAACCCACATGCCCACTAGTTGGAGAGTAGACCAACAACTAATGGTATGCCCATATAAAGGAATACTATACAGCAGTGGAAATGCCTGCATTACAGTCAACAGCATCACAAATGAATATCGGTAGAATCAGGTTCTTCAAACAAAATATGTCAGTAAAGATGGTGAACATTTGATACCAGTTCAGAAACATGCAACACTTAACTAGGTTTGCTGACAAGTACGTGTAAGGTAAAGCAAGAAAATGAAAAACAAAATGTGGGGTAGTTCTTTCTGTGGGGAATGATGGCAAGATGAGGAGAGGCACCTAGGCGTCTCCCATTGTGATGGTTATGGTTGTTACCCAAGCCTGCTGTTACTACTCCTTATTGCTTACTCACAGCTAATTCAAAGTTTTAAAGCAGTGAGAAATGTAATGTGGTTAACATTTGACCTTAAGATTCCCAGTTATTTGTTTGTTCGTTTGTTTTTCCAGTACTGGGACTTGAACCCAGGACCTCCCACATGCTAGGCAAGTGCTCCACCGCTGAGCTGCACCCCAGCTGCTTTTCCTTTTCTAATCTTCAGACAGAGTCTCACTAAGTTGCACAGGCTGCCTCTGACCTCAAACTCGTGATCCTCCTGCCTCAGTTTCCTGAGTTGCTGGGATTGCAGGCATAGGCCACGGCACCCAAACATTCTCAGTGTTTAAAGTGTTAGCCTGAATAGTGTCCCCTGTAGTCCTGTCAGGTTAGTCTTCTTACCACCTCCTTTCTAGAGGTATGGAAACGGAAGCAGGGAAGGTCATCCGAATTGTTGGGTTTTCTTTTGTTGTTGTTGTTTTATGGTGCTAAAGATGGAACCCAGGGCTTCTTGCATGCTGCAGGCAAACGCCCTAACGCTGAGCTATACCCCCAGGCCCCATGCACATTTTCTATTTACTTATCTATTTATTGTTTTTGGTACTTGGGGGCCCCACACATGTTTTGCAAATGCTCTACCATTAAGTTGCACCCCTAGCCCTTAAAAATATATATATTTTTTATCTTGAGACAAGATAAATTACACAGGCTGCCTCAGGCCTTGAACCTGCGATCCTCCTGCCTCCTGTCTTCTGAGTGGGTGGGATCACAGGTATGAGCTACTGTGCCCCGCCCGGCATTTTGCACTTATGAACCTCCTTCCGGTGTCCTGGGGATGCGGCTCTTTGGGACTCAGCCTCCGGTGGTGCTCTAGGTGCTGGGGATGCATAGCAAATACGTCTTCAGAGTTAGGGCGAGGGCCTCGAGGAACTTCCCAGCTAGCTGTGTGGGGAAGGCGGTGAGCAGCGCTCAGTCAGGGCCAAGACAGAAGAAGAGATGGGGACCTGGGGAGTCTAAAGAGGTGGGTTAAAGACTCAGCGCAGGGAAATTGCCTGCAGCCATAGCCCTGTGGTGTTCAATCCCATCAGATCTCAGAAGCTAAACAGGGTCGGGCCTGTTTAGTCCTTGGATGGGAGACGGACCGGGCAAACCAATCCCAAAAATCAATCCGCCATTGAAAACCCTATGAACAGCAGAGAAGCACTGACAAGGTGTTTCGCCTGTTGTACTCAGGGTCGCTGTGAGTCGGATACCAACTCCACGGCACCTAAGAACAACATAACATCAGGAAAATTATGGAAGGCTTCCTGGAGGAGGGGATATAGGGACTGGGTATTGACGGATGAATAAGAGTTTTCCAGTTACACAGGGGAATGGAGGACCGAAGACCCATAGGCTGGGTGGCTTAGCGAGCGTGAACCAGAGACGTGGAGAGACCTAGACAGGACACAGGAGCCACACAGAAGATCAGACGGCGACCCAGAGGCTAACAGGGGCCCAGGGAGAAAGAGAGGGAGAGAGACAGGCGCAGAGCCATCGGGCAGAGGCAGAAGGGAGCCTGATCCGGAGGCGCGGGGCCCTTTAACGCCCCCCCAGCCCGCGCGCCCCCGCCCCATCAGGCGGCCCGGGCCCCGCCCGCGAGCCCGCGTCGGCGCCTCGTCAGGAGCTGTCCGCGCCCGCGGTGCTGAACCAAGATGGCTGGCGGCGGCGGCCGGGCCCCGGCGTGAGCGGAGCGCGGGCTGCAGGAGGGATGCGCCGGCCCAGCTGCCGCTGAGCCCGACCCACCGCGCAGGCCTGGCCGCCCCCGGCCGCCGGGCCCCCGGGGACGATGTCTCTGCTCTGCGTGGGAGGTAGGAGCGGGGCGGGGTCGGGGCTCGGGGTCCTCGTGGATGCGGCTTGGGCACCTAAGAGGGGGACCGGAGGGGGCGGCCGCGTGGAGGAGGTGGGCGCCTCGGGGGTGGGGGACCCGTGGAGACGCGGCTCGGCCCTCTGGGGGTCGCGGTGGCCGGAGTCGCGTGGACACGGGCAGCGGTCTAGACTTCCCTCCAGCGCCGGTCTAGCCGGGGGCAGTCTGTGTAGACGGGGTGTTGGGGGGACCGTGTGGAAGGGGCTGGGCCGGGTGGTTCAGGCGAACCCTGCGGGGCGCCGGGAAGGAGCGTGGAGCTTTGGGGCCGCATGGGCCCCCGCGGACCCGGCTGGAGACTGGGAGCGGGGCGCAGCGTGGGGGGGTCTCCAAGCCCGGGGTTGGGGGTGAGATTTGGGTAGGGGACCGGCCAGGAGGACACCGTGAGTCCCAGGAGCCGCTGGTCCTGGATCAGAGAGGATGGGGGCGCCCAGCCCAGGGCGCCCCTCCCCACCTCCAGGAGGGCTGGGTGGAGGGCTGGGGGCCCGGGAACCTCTCCGCCGTGCCGAGTGGGGGTGCGGGGGCGGCCAGAGGTCCTCCCCCTCCCCACCCCGGGCCTCCCCAAAACGGATGCCGCCTTCCAGGCAGGGCGCGGGGCCCCCGGAGAGGCAGGGTCCCCTGCGCGCCCCTACGTCCCCCCTCAGCCCTTCCTCGTCGCCTCTTTGGTCTGGAGGGAGGGGGGGCAGCTATTTTGGGGCCAGAACGCCATCTGCGCCGAGGCCCACGCCCAGGCCCACGCTCTGCGTTGGGGTGGGGGAGGGACAGAAACGAGGGAGAGGCGGGGACTCCTGCCCCCCCCCCCCGCCGCCGCACACACACCTTTAAGACTGGAGCTGGGGAGCGGCCACCCACCGGGGCCAGGGTCCCTGCACATCCACGGAGATCGGGCTCCGGGGACCTTGGGCGGCAGGGCTGGCGGTGTTGGACCCGGGTTCAAGGCCTGGAGGGGCGCGAACCCCGGGCTGGAGGAGTGGGATCCGCCCCCCTCGCTCCTACGGACTTCACGGCTAGGATGGGGGAAGGGGCGTGTCGGCCGAGCCCGGAGACCTCAGGCGGCGGGAGACCTTGGGCGGCGGGCGTGTGTGCGTGTGCACCCATGTGTGCGCGTTTATGCGCGTGTCGAAGGCCCGCCTGGACCCCGGGTGGCCAGGCCCCGGAGCCGGGACCCGCCCCCGCGCCCCTCCCCCGTTCCCTTCCCCCTGGCCGCTCCATTCACAAACCCAGCCCCGCCCGCCTGCTCCCCGCCGCGGCTTCCCGTCTGCAAATCGGGCCCGGCCGGCGTGGATGCGGGTGTTCTTAAAGGGACCGAGACTCCCTTTCTCAGAGTGTGTTTGAGTCAGTAGGGGCTGGGGGTGGCGGAAGACGGGTCCCTGGCATCAAAGAGCAACTATCCGGGCCGGGGACGTTAGCGGAGTGGGAAAGGGAAGGGGACCCGCGCACGGTCCCCGCAGGCCGGGCCTGAGGACGCACGGGGAGGGCAGGGGAGAGGCGAGCCCAGGCTCGGCTCGCTCCCTGGCGGCCCAGCGCGCCTGGCTGACCTGTTCTTTCCCATCTATGCTTCTGCTTGCTTCCCCTTCTCCCCCTCCAAGCTGGGCTCCTCTGGGAGGCTGGCCTGGCTGCGAGGGGAATCTCACCCTTTGCTCTGACAAACAGGCGGTTCAACTGCGGGGGTGGCGTGAATAGGGGGGAGGAAGGGGGAGGAGGAGGCTTCCAGAAAGGGAGGCCTGGGTGGAGGGTTGTGCTGGATTCTGGGGACTTGACGGGGAAGGAGCCTCCAGCAGCGTGAGGGGGGGCTGGATGACGCGCCAGGGAGGGGTGTGAGGCCGGGGGAGGTGAGAGGGTTGGAAGGGGAGCTGGGCTAGGAGAGGGAAGGGGAGCTGGGCTAGGAGGGGCTCCCCCAGACTCTGAGCTCATCCTTGGAGTTGAGGAAAGACCTGTTCCTGCCCGCACACAGGGCCCCGCGATGTTCCCCGCACCCATGCACATTCATGTCGGACTTTTCCTGTGTGGATGCGCTCGGGACCCACGGAGAATCCATGCAGATCACACGCCCGGGATTGCGCACACGTGGACGTGCTTACGCCCACGGGCTCTCACAAACACATGTGGGTGCGATCCAGTTCGCCACCACCGACAGGTCCCCTGCCACAGAGGCAGGCGGTGCAGGCGCCTATCTGGCTGTGTCTACACAAGGTGGGCACCTGTACCATATACACATCACATGAAGGTCCCCGCACCTCCTGACACCCACTGTGTACCTGAGTAGACCCGCTCAGCCCCAAATCTCGTGGAGTATACTTGCATCCACCCAGGCACCTACCTATAGATACATTTGTTGTTCTTAGGTGCTGTGGAGTCAGGTCCAACTCATAGCAACCTGATGTACAACAGACGAACCATTCCCTGACACTGTGCGATGCCTGACACTATTGTCAGTGCTTCTCTGCTATTCATAGAGTTTTCAATGGCTGATTGTTTTTTGGGAGTGGGTTGCCGGGTCCTTCTCCCAAGCCTACAGCACCTGGTGTTCCCAGGCAGTCTCCCATCCAAGGACTGACCAGGCCCAACCCTGCTTAGCTTCTGAGATCCGATGGGATCAGATGCGAGGGTGGTATAGCTCTGTGTGTGTGTGTGTGTGTGTGTGTGTGTGTGTGTGTGTGTGACTTGCCTAAACATTCAAAGCATCTTCGTGGTGCATCATTAGGTATGAAAGGGCACTCAAGCATATATACGTGTGCAGGTAAGCAAATATGTCACACCACGCCATTGCAGAGCACGCACACACACACCAGCATACGCGTCTGCCACCTACCCCTTCATCCACAGGACCATCCATCCAGCATGTCCCCAACGCTAGGCACACACGTGTAGTTGCTCACTGCACATCAGTTGTGCCCCCATCCCTACACACACACACAAACATACACATACCTGCCCTGGTTACACAGGCAGATCCCTCCCTGAAATTCTCACGCAAGCCTAGGCGAATGCACACGCTGGCGTGTGCACCCTGAGCCCCCGGGTGGAAGGCTGCCTTTCCCAGCCCTGTTTCTGCAACTCCTTTACCTCGGTGAAATCTCACGGTGACAATGGCCTCATCCGTAAAAAGGTCTTGTGTGGGCAAAAGCATGGTGGTGGGGGACAATTCCAGACCTTCCTACTATTTGAATCTAACTAATTAATTAATTAATTAATTAATTTATTTATTATTTATTGCGGTACTGGGGGTTGAACCCCAGGCCTCGTACTTGCATGCTCTACAAGTGCTGGACCACTGAGCTGCACCCCCAGCCCATGTTTTTTACTTTCTGGGACAGGGTCTCGTCTCGTTGAACTATGCAGGCAGCCTCTGAACCCAACCTTGCAATCCTCCTGCCTCCACCTCCTGAGTGCCTGGGATTACAAGTGTGCACCACCACGCCTGGCTACTACTTGATATTTTAAAGAGTCCACAAATATTTGATGGATGGATAACGTGAGCAAATCACGGAATTATGTGTGAGGCTGAATTTGCCTCACAACTCGTAATAAGCTAGTAATCACAGTGGCAATAAGCCCCGCTCATCTGGCACTTTGCAGGCATGGTGTGGAGGATTTTTGCGTCCATTGCCTTCTTCAATCCTCATGTTGTTGTTGTTGTTAGGTGCCATCGAGTCCGTATCCGACTCATAGCGACCCTTCGTACAACAGGTGAAACACTATTGTCAGTGCTTCTCTGCTGTTCATAGGGTTTTCAATGGTGGATTGATTTTTGGGAGTGGGTTGCTTGGTCTGTTTCCCAAGCCTGCGGCACCTGGTGTTCCCAGGTGGTCTCCCATCCAAGGACTGACCAGGCCAACCTTGCTTAGCTTCTGAGATCTGATGGGATCAGATGCCACAGGGCTGCAGCTGCAGGCTTCAATCCTCATAGCGGCTCCATTTTCCAGATGAGGAAAACTGAGACTCAGATAGGAAGATTTTACAAATCACCCCACCAGCTGCCCCATCTGTGATATCACCCAGCTAGGGGGATCTGAGTGTAAGTTTTTTCTGTCACTGCGTGAGATGCCCAAAATGGGATCTCTCATTGGTCAGGTCTGGGTTTGAACCCCAATTCTGCCGCTTCCAGGCGAGTCCCACACCCTCTTCACGCCCATTCTGACTGTCTGTAGCATGGGTCCAGCAATATCCACATGAGTGCCAGTAGCTTCTGGGTCTGCTGGGAATTCTCCAGTGACAGGAGTCACGCAGAGCCTTTGGCGTGATGCCTGGCCTCTGGGAAGGACCCATATGTGTGAGCCAACGACCTGGGGGAAATCAATGATAGTGTTTTTATTAATGGAGACTAAAAGCTTTCTGGAAGGATGTCCGTGAGTGCAGGACAGTCCCTGAGAATCCACTGCCTTCTCGGGTCTGAGGAAGGCTCTAAGCGGGTAGATCTCCAACCCTGAGAGAAAGCCAAGTACATGAGGCATAAAGGAACAGACACCGGCCTTCAGAACCACGGACAGCTCCCCCTCAACACAACGGACAGCGCCCTTTCAGCACCACGGACAGCGCCCCTGGCCACGGGGAGGCTCTTAGCGCCGGGTTCCAGGAGGAAATGACGTCACGCCTTCAGAGAGCCATATTTAATGAGCAACTACTACCGGATATAGTAGGCCTAGTGCTAAGTGGGCCGCGGTGAACACCGCAGACAGGAATCCCCTATTCTTGGCTTCTTGGCGCGTTCGTGTTCTACGCGCAAGGCTTCCGCCTGGCTCAGCCGATCGCCTCCCGTGGAGGCTGCGAACGCCCACTGACGCTCGCAGGTGCGGAGCCCGCGGGCCCGCAGCCTTTACCCGAAAGCGCCTCCATCTCCCGCAGGAATATCCGCGGGCGACGCCCCACGCGAGGCTCTCAGAGTTCCTGGATGGATTTTCTACATTCCCTGTGCTCGTCCCCCTCCCCCATGCCCAGGCCTCGCTGGGGTGAGGTCGGTGGCCTGGCAGTGTTTGTGACCCGACGCCCACTGAGCGCATCAGACTCTGGGACGCTTTCCCGACCCACGCAGCGCCCCACCCCCACCCACCCCCACCCTCACCTGGCAGGGCGTGGAGTCCCCGCCAATCAGGATTCGGAGTCGTGGCATCTTTGATCCCGAGCCAGGGCGCACTGAAAACTCAACCAAATGATAAAAATAGTCGTGGCAAAAATAGTCATGACGGTGCTAAGAATAGTAGTGTTATAATGGAGAAGAAGGCGGGAGGGGGAGGAAGGGGGAGGGGGAGGGGAGAGGGAGCAGGGCCGCAGCCCTTCCTCCTGCTGTGCCCCAGATGCGGACCCTGAGGGCCCCGCAGCCTGGACCCGGCTCCAGCCTCCGCGCGTCCTGGCCTCGCCAGCGTCTGTCTCAGGGACCCCCCTCCGCAGTCAGCGCCGATGGGGCCCCGGGACCCCAGAGACCCCGCGGGCCACGGAGCGCTCGGCGCGGTGTCTACACCCGCCCGGCCCCCGCGCCCCCCCAGGGGTGAGGGCGTCGCCGCGGGCGCCCCGCCGCCGCCTCCCCGCCTCCCCTCCCGCCGCGCCCGAGTTATAAATAGCCTCAGGCCTTGCGGGGGCTCGGAGCCGCCGCGCTTCCGCCCCGCTGACCCCGATACCGCAACGGGCGCAGGAGGGGAGGAGACGGCGGTGCCTGGGGAGGCGCAGTGACGAGGGACGGAGAGAGCGGAGTCTCTGAGCCGGCGGCCCCTCACCTTCGTCCAGGCCGGTCCCTAGCCCGCCATCGCCCAGCCAGGCCAGCCCCTGCCCCGCCCCAGCCCCCCTCCCCCCAGCTCCGCCCCCAACGCCCTCCTCCCAGCCCCTCACCAGCCCACCTTCCCCCAGCCCCGCCCCCAACCCCTTCCCCCAGCTCCGCCCCCAGACCCCTTACCCAGCATCTCCACAACTCACCTTCCCTGAGCCCCGCCCCAAACCCCTTCCCCTAGCCCCGCCCACA
>VMDO01022564.1:0-19077 GCA_007922755.1 Pedetes capensis | reverse complement strand
AGCCCCCAAGGATGAAAAACTCTTGGCGACCTTGCCCTGGCCCTCTCCAGGGGCCAAGGGTCTGTACCTGGCCTGAGCTGTCCGGGTAGAGGCCTCCAGCATGTCCCCACTACCTGGGGAATCCAGCTGGGCTGTCACCCTCCAGCCAGGAAAGGCTGCCGAAATGGGAGATGCGGCTGAGGCTTTGGGAGGATGAAGGCCGGAGGCCCAGAGAGAGGGAGGAAGGGGGGGAGGAAGGGGACAAGAAAGACAGGGGAGATGGGGAGAAAGAAAGATGGGAGGCAGAGGTGGGGTGGGTTGGGTGGGGAGAGACTGAGCCTAGAGAGAAGGAGGGAGACAGACATCAAAGGACCTAGAAAAACAGGGAGAGTGAGACAGAGATGGAAGCCCAGAGAGGGGCACTCACTCGTCTGGGGTCACACAGCATTGGAATCTGATCCCTGTTCTGAGTCTGATCCCTAACTCCAGGCTGAACCACTGCTCACCCACCTCAGTGCCCAGTCAACTACCCTATCTGCTTGCCACGTCCCACACCCAAATGAGGTGGGCATGATGCCTAACTCATTTGCCCTTAAAGTCTGGGTCTTTTTGCTGGGGAGGTAGATGTTGGCATAGGAGATCGTTTATCCCCTCTGTCTCTGATTCTGCAAGGGAACAGACAGTATTTGCTGGTGTGTGTTTAGAGCCATCCACTCCCCCCACCTTCGCTGGGAACCCAGCCATCTCTGCCTCTGTTCAGATGCGTTGGGAGGGAGACATCCAAGCGATGAGGCTAGAGATAGAAACCCAAGAAGGAAGGCTGCACATTTGTCCACAGAAACACAACTTGGCTTCTAGGAATTTAGCCTCCTACGCCCTTGCACACACTCTTCCAGATATACTGAAAAACCCGAACGCTGAGCTTGGGGCTTGGGGGGTGTAGAGAGCTGCTGTTTGTGTAAGAAATAAAATAGTCCAAGTGTGCACAGGACGGTCACCCACGGACGGCCTCCAGTGTCCCAGGGAACGGGCTCCGTGGGTTGTATCTGGGAGCAGAAGGGGCTGGGGATAGGCAGAGCCAGATTTTCAAGCATCACGTTTTGGCTGCTCAGGGTTTGGTCAAATGTGCGCACGCTGCCTACACACAGAGAAATCAATTTGCAAGGGAAGGAAGAGATGACAAGGAGGGAGGGGACGCGGGCTGAGGCTGGGAGCAGGCTCCTGGAGAAAGCAGAGGATGTGGGGTGTGCTTACGATGAAAACTTACTGTCCCGTGAACACAGCGGGCCCTGAACAGGATTTTTCTCTGACTCCCTGGGCGACGGTGGGGGCTGTGAAGCCTGAAATGGGACCTCGTGGGGCTCTGACACATATTTGCCCTGGGCCTCCCAGAAGCAGGCGGGGTGGGACCATGTGGAGCAGCTTTCCAGCCAGGATGCAGGACCAGCACCAATTTATTCTGTCCCTTGTCGCCCAACCCCGGCTCCACTTTTGACTCTTGGACCCCAAATCCTAGGAGGGTTGGGGAAGACACTGAGCCAGACAAAGGACAGCGAGGTCTCCAGACCCGGCAGACCACTGGAGATTGCCTTTCTCCTCCACCTCCCCCTTCACGCCCCTCCTCAACCTGGGGCAATCCTGGAGGCCTTCCAGGGGGAGGCCTCTCCAGCCACCTGCCCCTTCCTTTGAGTCTTGTTCAGTTGGAGTGAAGGCACAGCTGCCCCAGGGGAGCTTGGGGGGGTGGATGGGGACAGGGAGTTGGGGGACTGCTCCCAGGTCAAAATGTCCTTCTGTCCCGGGTGGGCGGCCTGGACTCATCTGTCTGATGGGCTCTCTCTCTTCCCTCCCTCCCTTCCTTCTCTCTCTCCTCTCTTCTGTCTCTGACTTCTCTCCTCTACCTTCTCTGCCTCCCTCCTGGCTGATCTCTTGCGTATCTCTTTCGCTGTCTCTGTCTCTCCTGTCTTGCTGCCTCTGTCTCCTGCCTCTACCTCCATGTCTCTCCTCTCTGTCTCTCTCTCTCTCCCTCCTCTCGCCATCTCTCTCTCCTCCCCACATGTCTCCCGCCTCCCTGCCCTATCTCTGTCTCTCCGCAGTCAAAAAAGCCAAGTTTGACGGTGCCCAAGGTAAGCAGCCTCTCTTCCCGCCCTGTCCTCTGCCTGTCTGTCTGCCTCTTGGGGAGGCTGGGGAGGGAGTCTGGGCCTAGACGCAGACTTGGCCTCTATGTCTGAGCCTGGAAGAGCGGGGTGTGGAGAGGTTAAACAGGGCAATCCCAGAAGTTTATGTGCGCTTCCCCAAGTGTCAGCCATCTCCGAGACTCTAGTAGGGGTGGGGCCCAGAGGTGGCCGACTCTCTTCCATCTGGTTAGTGGTGGGAAAATCGAGGACTAGAGAAGCTTGTTGTTGTTGGGTGCCTTCAAGTTGGTATCCGACTCATAGCGACCCTCATAGAGTTTTCAATGGCTGAGTGTTTCGGGATTGCCTTGGGAATGGATTGCCAGGTCCTTCTCCCATTTTTGCGGTGCTGGGAATTGAACTCGGGACCTCAGAGACTGCAGCGCAGCGCTCTACCCACTGAGCTAAATCCCAGCTCTACCAGAGAAGCAGAACTGTCTTTTTCTTTTTGTTTGGTTCTTTCTTTCTTTCTTTCTTTCTTTCTTTCTTTCTTTCTTTCTTTCTTTCTTTCTTTCTTTCCCTCTCTTTCTCTCTCCCTTTCTCTTTTCTTCCCATCTCTTTTCTTTTCCTTTTTTTTTCTTCTTCTTGAGACAGGGTCTCACCAGGCCCAGGCTGGTTTGGAACTCCAGACCCTCCCGCCTCAGCCTCCCGAGCGCTGGGATCGCAGCGTGGCCACCGCGCCTGGCTGCGCAGGGAGTTTATTACAGTCTTGGGACGGACCCCTGGGGCTGGCGCGCCCAGCCTCCCCGGGGCCTGGTGTGGAGGTTGGGCGTGGGCGTGGCGGGCGTGGCGTGGGCGTGACGAGGGGCGTGGTCGGGGCGTGGCGAGGCCCCGCGGTGGGCGCTGACTCCCTCTCTCGCTGCCGCAGAGAAATTCAACACGTACGTGACCCTGAAGGTGCAGAACGTGAAGAGCACCACCATCGCGGTGCGCGGCAGCCAGCCGTGCTGGGAGCAGGACTTCATGTTGTGAGTCTGCGCGGCCGCCCGCCCTCCTCACTGCAGCACGGGCAGAGCCCCGGGCTCTGATCTCTGCGGCCGCCAGCCCTGTCCCTGCCGCCCGCCCAGCCTCCACCCTGGCCTCCCGCTGCCGTCTGCCTCGCACAATCTGTTCCCCTCCACGCAGCCAGGGGGATATTTTTAAATCTGCAAATCACATCCTGTCACTCTTATGTTCCCAACTCGGCGGTGGCTTGTCGACCTCAGAATAAAACCCACACTCATTCTGATGGTCCACCTCCTTTGCCCACCCTAGCCACAGGTTCCTTCAACACGCCCCAGGGCCTTTGCACTTGCTTTTCTCCTCCCCTCAGCTAGCCGGCTCCTTCCTTGTCCTTTGGATCTCACCTTGTCAGTCCCTCAGTGAAGCCTTCCCCGACCTCTGTCACTGAGCTGCATTTCTGGAACATTCTATCTTTTGCTGGTTTCACCACTGAGAACATTTTAGTCATTTCTATGATTTTTGCATTTCTGGCCGCTGCTGCTGGACTGTGAGCTCCAGGAGGGTTGGGCCTCGTTGGTTTGTGATCCAGGTGTGACTCCCATGCCACAGGGCCTGACACACAGTAGGGGGTCAACAAATATTTGTCTGATAACTGAATGAATTAAGAACATGGACTTGTCCATCAGCGTGGGGCCACCCAGGGGCGCACATGTTCTCATTTAGAAAAACATCTCCAGTCCTATTATTTTATTTGATTCTACTCTAGTCTACTCTATTATTTTATTTTATTCTATTCTATTCTATTATTTTATTTTATTTTATTTGAGACAGGGTCTCACAATGTAGCCCAGGCTGGCCTCCCGCCTCAGCCTCCCGCCCAGGATCACAGGTGTGGCCAACGACCCTGATTCCACCCCCATTTTCAGAGAACATTTCTTCTTCTTTTTTCTTTTTTTTTTTTTCTTTTTGGCGGTACTGGGGGTTGAACCCAGGGCCTCGCGTCTGCATGCTTTGCAAGTGCTGGACCACTGAGCTGCACCCCCAGCCCATTTTTTTACTTTTTGAGGCAGGGTCTCGCTAAGTTACACAGACTGCCTCTGGTCTCAAACTTGCGATCCTCCTGCCTCTGCCTCCCGAGCTGCTGGGATGACAGGTGTGCGCCACCGTGCCTGGCTCAGAAAACATTTCTTTAGATAAACCTTTGGTAAATTGGAACTGCAGTGAATCGGACATTCCTCAAGTTCCCCCCCCACACACACACACACCAGCTGGCATATTTTCAGGGAAAGCGCCACGGGGCACGGCCTGGGAGGTGGAATTGCCTGTGCTCAGTGGTGTCCCCACCCGGCTGGATGGCTATGACCCTGGAAAAGCCAGAGGCGCCTGAACACCTTTATTCTGGGGTAAAAGGGAGCCATGGAGGGCGTGGGAGCCTCTGCTCCTCTTCCCCAGCGTTGCCAGCGTCCGAGGGCTCAAGGAAGCGTCCATCAAGGTGGATGTGCGGGCAATGTCCGCTACCTGCTTCCACTCGTGCCCCAGGCGTGGACCCTGGTTCTTCTGTGACACACTGAGCTAGTCGCTTCTCCTGGCCTCAGTTTCCCCTCTATGAAATGAGAACTGTTATTTCCTCCCAGCGGGTCTCCCCCTGCCTGGCTTTGTTCCCCAGGGAGCCACAGGTCTCCGTGACGCGTCTGCTGTCTCTGTCTTCGTCCCGATTCCCCGTCTGTCCTTTCCACAGTGAGATTAACCGCCTGGACCTGGGGCTGACCGTGGAGGTGTGGAACAAGGGTCTCATCTGGGACACCATGGTGGGCACTGTGTGGATCCCCCTGCGGACCATCCGCCAGTCCAATGAGGTGAGTGGCGGATGGGCTGGGGCGGGGAAGGAGGAGGGCCTGGGAGAGCCCTAGAGGCTTGTGGCCTCAACAAGATGCACATTTACCCTTTGTCCCCTGACCACATCCAGGTAGACATATAGAGGTGTCGTGACAGTTCCAAAGCCACCAGGGCCTAGGCTCCTTTCTGCTTTGTTGTTCTGCCTCTCTCCCCATGTGGGGGGTACAACTCACAGCCCAAAGAGGCTGCCTGAGATTTGCCATTGCATATGCATTCCAGCCAGAGAAAAAAAACAAACCCGTGGGCTCATGCTGTCAGTTAAGGGCCAACCTGGAAGCTCCCCACAGCACTTTCCTCATATACCACTGGCCTAGCCCTGACCTCATGGAGGTGGCAGTGCCTGTGTCCAGCTCTGTCTCCTCAGACCGTGGTCTCTTTGGGACCCAGGTGGGTTCCTGGGGAGTCTTGGGGACACCAGCACCACCCAGCATAAGTCTGGCATAGATAAGGCACCAGGGAGCATGTTTTTGAATCAATGAATGAATGAGATCTTTCTCTTTGGAAGATGAAGAAACCGAGGTTCAGAGTGGACCCCCCTTGGCCACAGGGTTCCCATCCCTGAGTCGGGGGCAGGCTCTTTCTCAGGGGTTCCATGGGCAGTCAGAGCCCCTAAGCCCTCAGCGTGGTTGGGGAGGAGCCACACAAGGCTGATTCACCCCTGCCCCACCCTAGGGCACCCGCTCTCCCTGGGTCGTTGTCTTTTTCCCCTGAGCTGTGACGTGGCCATGAGCTGAGAGACCCTCCCCTCCCGAGCCTCAGTTTCCCCATGTATACAGTGGGACTGGGAGGCTAAAACCCTGGGGAAGTGAGATGGGGATGAGGGAGGCCCCACCCTGCCCACCTCGCCTGCCACGCCCCTGCCACGCCCCTGCCACGCCCCTGCCTCCACACCAGGAGGGCCCCGGAGAGTGGCTGACCCTGGACTCCCAGGTCATCATGGCCGACAGCGAGATCTGCGGTACCAAGGGCCCCACGTTCCACCACATCCTGCTGGACACGCGCTTCGAGCTGCCCTTAGGTGAGTCCCTGCCTGCGTGTCTGGGTCCCCGGTTCAATACCCAGCACCACAAAAATGGGAGGAAGACGTGGCAACCCACTCCCGAGGCGATCCCGAAACAATCAACCATTGAAAACCCTATGAGGGTCGCTATGAGTCGGGCCGCTGTGAGTTGGGACTTGATGACACTCAACAACAACAACTAAGCTGCAGGGAGTGAGCTGGGTAGGAAGCCAGGCAGACAGGGAGACAGAGCTGCCGAGAGAGACAGAGACGCAGAGAGACAGCGGGCAGAGAGGTGGAAAACAGATGGGAACAGAGGCTGGGGCCGCGAGGGAGAAAGCGGCCAGAGACAGAGGGGCAGGGACTGCTGCGGCCTCCTTCGCCTGCAGATATGAGGCGTCACCCTCCCTCCATCCCCCGGGGAAATGGGGTGTCAGGACGCCACCTCCAGTCCCCTTCACCTGTCCCTTCCCCCTCCGAGACCAGCAGCCCCCGCCGCCCAGGCTTTCCCAGATTCCCCAGGCCAGGGCCGGCCCAGGGCTGTGGAGAGGGGGAGCGGGTGGAGGCCGGGGGACCCCAGGGCATCGGGCCCACAGCACGGCTCTGCTTGCAGACATCCCCGAGGAGGAGGCGCGCTACTGGGCCAAGAAGCTGGAGCAGCTGAACGCCATGCGGGACCAGGACGAGGTGCGCGGGCGGGTGGGCGGCCTGAGGTGCGAGGGCGGGTGGGCGGCCTCCTCCCTCCACCGCCCGCCCTGGCTGTCTCGGCCCCTCGCCCAGCTTGCCTTTCCCCATCGCTGGTTTTCTAAGGCTGTGACCCGGTTACAGCGGGGCCCTGGGGTCCAGTCTCAGAGAAATTATGGGGGAGCTGGGCGTGCAAGCCCCGCCTATGAGCCCAGGGCTCTCGGGAGGCTGAGGCCGGAGGATGGCGAGCTCGAGGCCAGGCTTGGCCCCGAGGGACCCTGACTCACTCTCGCTAGATCTCATCTCCAGGTGGGGTGGAGCGGGGCGCGGTGGCCACGCCGGGGACCCCAGCGCTCTGGAGGCTGAGACTGCTCAGCCTTTTTGGGACGGGCTGAATGTTCCCGCCCTGCCAGCCGCAGCCCAGCCCCTGCCTCTCCAGGCCGCCGCTGCTCCGTGGCCTGCGCCATTCTAGGGCTGAGACCCCACGGGGCCCAGGCGGCCTTTGGAAGGCCTAGGACGAGGGGGCGGGGCCTGGAGATGCCAGGCAGTGGGGCGGGGCCTGTTGGGGGCCAGGCAGCCAGGGGCAGGGCCTGTGAGCAGGGGGTGGGGCCTATGGTGCTGGGCAGCGGGGTTGGGGCTGGTTGGTGGGGCCAGGCCTGTTGGGGGAGGGCCAGGCTGTGGGGGCGGGGCCTGTTGGGGGCCAGGCAGCCAGGGGCGGGGCCTGTCAGCCGGGGGTGGGGCCTGTGGTGCTGGGCAGCAGAGGCGGGGCCTGTTTGGGGGGCAGGCTGTGGGGGCGGGGCCTGACGGGCAGCTGCAGGTGGCGCCCAAGGCGGGAAAGCTGAGCCAGGACACTGTTCGGCCTCCTAGCTCCCCAGTGGCGGCCTTGGTCTCCTCTGTCTCTGTGTGGTCTCTGCCTCTCTCTGTCTCTGTGTCTAATTCTATCTCTGTCTCCCCCCCCCCCCGTCTCTCTCGCGTTTTCGTATTTTTTGAGACGGGGGTCTCACTGTGTAGCCCCGACTGGCCTGGAGCTCACTCCACAGCCCAGCCTGGCCTCCAACTTGTGACGATCCTCCTGTCTCAGCCTCCCCGGTGCTGGAGTGACAGGTGTGGCCACCATGCCAGCCTGGCTCAGTCCGTAGCTCTGTTTCTGTCTCTTGCCTTCGTCTGTCTCTCTCTGTCTCTATCTCCGTCTCTTTCTCCTCTCTCCTCCCCCTTCTCTTCCGCAGGGAGCAGGCGGGGAGGCAGGGAGGCGGGATCGCTCCGAACAGCCCACCCCAGCCCCTCACAGCCCTCTCCTTCTCCCCAGTTCTCCTTCCCGGATGAGCCAGACAAGCCTCTGCCGGCGCCCAGCAGCCAGTGCTGTGAGTATTGCTCATCTGGCCGCACTGCACCCCGGGGCCTGCCCCTGCCCCGCCCCGGTGGCCTGTCAGGAAGGTCCGTCCCCTGCAGAGCCGGAGCCTAGAGGTGCCCAGTGTTCGCTGACAGGTGCCGGGAAGCAGCCTGGGACGTGGTCCTGAGCCCGTCTTGCTACACAGCCTTCCCTTTCAAGTGGGGCATCTGGCTGTCCCCTCTCTCTGATAGGGGTGGGAGGGGCCTGGCACCTGAGGTGGCACCCAAACCACTTTATAGATCCTTCAGGTCCACCCGTCCTACCCAGGACAAGGACCTGTAACTCACTCAGCAAACCATTCATGACCATTCAGACTCCAGGCAGCCCGTGGACAGTTGATGCAGTCAACACCATGAACACCCGTCCAGTGCATACCTTTCCCATCAACAGTGGCTGTTAGACACGCCCATTTTCTTAGATGAAGAAACTGAAGCCCAGAGAAATGATATGCCCAGGCTCACAAACTTGGTACAGGGCAGAGCCAGAAGATGACCCCTGAAGATTCCTTCTCTTTCCACTACACCCTATTACTCTTCTCATTATTACTGGTATTGTCTTTGAGCCAGGGTCCCCCTGTGCTACCTAGGGTGGTTCCTAATTCCTGGGCCCAAGCGAGTTTCCTACCTCAGCCTTTCAAGTAGCTGGGACCACAGGCCCTAGTGCCCGTGTCCCTGCGCCTGGCTGCACCCAGCCTGTTTGCTGTGGCGGTGGCCGAGCCCTCTGCCCGGCTCCTCCCTCAGGGCTGCGGTCGTCAACCGTGCTAATCTTCCCCAGCCCTCTGAGCACTCAAGAGCACCCAGCCCGGGCCTCTGTGCACCATGCAGCTGGCGCCCGCTGTAAAGGGCCCTCAGGAAGGGGGACTAAGTGACAGAGCACTTGGCCCCAGGCTGGGGTCGCCACCCCCCACACCTGGCCCCCACTTCAGTCCTCAGCCTCCTCCTGTATCTGTCCCCACTCCCTCCCCTGTTCCCAGCCCAGTGGGGGTAGAGCCTGGGGGCTGCCGTGGGGCGGCCCCGTTCCCACACTAACTTGGGGTGTGACACGGAGATGGCCCCTAGCGCCCTGGCCAGCCCTGCCCAGAAGGAAAGGAAGCCAGATGGAGTCACTGAGGGTTCTGCAGGGCCAGTGCCAGACAAGGTGGAGGCAGGAGCAGAGCAGCAAAGCGATTTGGGAAATGGAGACCATTGCCCAGCCCTGACCTCTGAGTGTCCCCGGGGGCATCTTCTCAATCCTTCCCAATGGAGGAAGCAGCCAAAGGTCAGAGGAGGCAGGGCCATGGTCCGGGGAACTTCTCTGAGATGGCTCTGCTGCTCAGAGGCTGTGTGACTTTGACCTGCTCACTCACCCTCTCTGAGCCCTATTTTTTTAAAAAAGACACAAAAAGAAGCCCAGCAGAATGGTGAAAGCCACCGAAAAGGGCGTGTTTGTTTTGAAGCTTAGGGTTCCCAGATTCATGGTATTTTCTCCTCCATGAGCTAGGTGCCATCAAGTCCGTGTCCGACTCATAGCGACCCTATGTACAACAGGCAAAACACTATTGTCAGTGCTTCGCTGCTGTTCATAGAGTTTTCAATGGCGGGTTGATTTTCGGGAGTGGGTTCCCGGGTCCACGAGCTAGAGAGAGGGAAGAGGTGGGGGGCACTGGCCCCAGACTTCAGAGTCGGAAAACCCTGGGCCCCAATGTCCAGCGGGACATCCTGCCTTCTCTCAGGACTGTGAGCTTGGCACAGCTGATGTCAGCCATGCAAGGGATCCTGGGGTCCTGGGGTGGTGTGGGGGGGAGCGAGGAGGGCGGCCTCTGCCCCCCCATCATCTCTGCCCTTTCTCTCTGCAGGCAACTGGAATTATTTTGGCTGGGGGGAACAGAGTAAGTATCCCAGACTTTCCCAAAGGCTCCCGGGCCCCCACACCACGCAGGAAATTGGGGGAGCCCAGAGGGCCACCCAGTGGGGCCAGGCAGCACCCTCTCCCCAGCCCTCCTTGGGGGTGCGGCTGTGCCTGGTGGGCGGCTGCCGCTGGGAGGGGAGCGGGAGACCCCCGGCTGGACCCTCAGCCCCTCCTGCGCCCACCTGCAGATTCCTCTCTTCAGGCCCCTGTAGGCCTCCTGCCTCCTCCTGGGAGAGGCCGAGGGTACTCAGTGGGGGGGACGGATGGGGGCCACAGAGCAGTCAGGCGGGACCCCCGGGGCACAGCTCTCCAGAGGGGTCGGCTCCCAAAGCACCCCCACACACACACCCGTCTCCCCCTCGCCCCTGCCCCTGGAGGAAGAGGACAGGCCTCCTTGCGAGGAGGGTCCCACTCACAGCGACCCTGAGAGGGTTTCCAGGGGCTTTTCAGGGTTGTTTTCAGGCGTGGGCTGCCACAGCACCCTTCTCCCCTCCATCCCACACTAGATGCCTTTTTTTTTTTTTTTTTTTTTTTTTTGGCGGTACTGGGAGTTGAACTCACGGCCTCGCGCCTGCATGCTTTGCAAGTGCTGGACCACTGAGCTGCACCTCCAGCCCATTTTTCTTTTTTACATTTTGAGGCAGGGTCTCGCTCAGTAACGCAGACTGCCTCGGGTCTCGAACTTGAGATCATCCCGCCTCTGCCTCCCGAGCCGCTGGGATAACAGGCGTGCGGCACCACGCCCGGCACTAGACACCTATTTTTTTCTTCCTCAGGAATTTCTCCCTGTTCACCACGCCCTTCCCATTCTAAACAAATTCTGTGCTTGGGTAGGGGTGTGGCTCAGTGGCCAAGTGCCCGCTGGGCTTCGCGCGAGGCCCTGGATTTCCAGCCTAGTGCTGCATAACAAAAAACCCACAAAAACTAAACAAACAAAAACATAAAAAATACAAACAGAGCACCTGGTGCAGTGGCGCACGCCTGTCATCCCAGCAACTCGGGAGGCGGAGGCAGGAGGATCGCAAGTTCGAGACCAGAGGCAGTCTGTGTAACTTAGCGAGACCCTGTCTCAAAAAGTAAAAAAAAAAAAAAAAAAAAAAAAAAAAAAAGAGCTGAGGGGCAGCTCAGTGGTCCAGCACTTGCAGAGCATGCAGGCGCGAGGTCCTGGGTTCAAACCCCAGTACCGCAAAAAAGAAAAGAAAAGAAAAAAAGAAAAAAGAAAGAAAAAGAAAAAACAGAAACAAACCCAGCCCTGTAGCCTGAGCAGACGTTTTCCTCCTTCTGCTAGGGATTCCTCGACGCTTCCTATACCCTGATAGAGAAACAATTCTGGGTCCAGAAAAAGTCTGCGGACCGTGTTTTCTTTCTTTTTCTTTTCTTTTCTCCAGATGATGACCCTGACAGCGCGGTGGACGACAGAGACAGTGACTACCGCAGCGAGACCAGCAACAGCCTCCCGCCGCCCTACTACACAACGTCGCAGCCCAACGCGTCCGTGCACCAGTACTCCGTGCGCCCGCCGCCCCTGGGCGCCCGGGAATCCTACAGCGACTCCATGCACAGCTACGAGGAGCTGGCCGAGACGCGGGCCCTCAGGTAGCGGCCAGGGAGAGGGGTGTGAGCCGAGGGGCCGGGGCGTCACTTGGAGTGGAGAGAGAGGGCTCAGGAGCCAGAGGAAGCAGCGGGCGGTGGGGGGTCCGCGGATCCAGAACAGAAGAGACATGTCATTATGAATAGTCGCGTCCTTTTTGGACCCCAGTTCTTGCAAGGACATTCTATTGTTGTTGTTGTTGTTGTTGTTGTTGCTGTTATTGTTGTTGTTGCTGTTAGGTGCCATCAAGTTGGTATCCGACTCATAGCAACCCTGCGTACAACAGGCAAAGCACTGTTGTCAGTGCTTCGCTGCTGTTCATAGGGTTTTCAATGGTGGATTGGTTTTTGGGAGTGGGTTGCTGGGTCTGTCTCCCAAGCCTACAATACCTGGTGTTCCCAGGTGGTCTCCATCCAAGTACTAATCAGGCCCAACCCTACTTAGCTGCCAAGATCTGACGAGATGGGAAGCCACAGTGCTAAGGCTGCAGGCAAGGACGTTCTAGAAGCTTCATAAAAGAGGGATGGCTTGGACTGAAATAAGAGGGACATTCAGGGCACTGGAAGACTCCCTGGGTATTATTGATGTTGATGTTGTTAGGTGCCGTTGAGTCTGTGTCCAACTCATAGTGACCCTGTGTACAACAGGCGAAACACTATTGTCAGTGTTTCTCTGCTATTCATAGGGTTTTTAATGGCTGATTGTTTTGGGGGAGTGGGTTGCCAGGTCCTTCTCCCAAGCCTACAGCACCTGGTGTTCCCAGATGCTCTCCAAGTACTAACCAGGCCTAACCCTGCTTAGCTTCTGAGATCTGGTGGGATCGGATGCCACAGTGGTATGGTTGCAGGTTAATGTAAACTATATTGTGTATATTTTAGTAAAACATTTTTAAAGTCCTCAGGAGGAGCCAGGTGCGGTGGCACACACCTGGGATCCCAAGTCGGGAGGCAGAGCCAGGAGGATCACAGGTTCAAGGCCAGAGGCAGACTGTGTAACTTCACAAAACTCTGTCTCAAGATACAAAATACAAACACGGGCTGGGGGTGCAGCTCAGGGGTAAAACGCTTGCAAAGCATGCCTGAGGCCCTGGGTTCAACCCCCAAGTAGAGAAAAATAGCCTCAAGAGGCTGAAGAAGCAAGATCACGAGTTCGAGGCCAGCGTGGGCAGCATAGTGAAACCCCATCTCAAAAGATTTCTTTTTTAACCCACAAGGAATAAAATACCAAAAATCTCAGCAAAGGGGCTGCCAGGGTCGCCCAGTGGGGGAGCTTGTGCTTAGTGTGCACAGGGCCCTGGGTTCCACTATCAGTAACTCCCCCAAAAAAGAAACTTAGGTAACCACAGGAGGTGACTCTGATTGTGCAGGTCCCTCTGCATCCCCCGAGCCTCTGAAGCTCCCCTCCCTGACCACCCCGGTCGTGTGCCCACTGCTGAGGGGCTGGGGAAGATAAGGTTGGACATCGGTAGCTCAGGTGGACCGAGGGCTGGGCTGGCCACGCTGGAGGTGTGGGAAAGCAGGGAGGGCTTCCTGGAGGAGGGTGCACTGGCAGAGCCTGTCCCTGGAACGGAATGGAGGGGAAGGGGCTTAGGGCAGAGGAGACAGCGAGGCTGCAGACTGGAAGGGCGCCGGGGCCGGTCACGCAGGAGAATCCTGGGCTGGCTAGGTCAAGGGCGAGGGGGCTGGGGAGGCACCTGCATGTTACAGACTCAAATGTCAGCCTGGCCGCGGGGCCTCTTGGCGACCACCAGGCCTCGTTCCTTAGTTTGAGAAGAAGCAGCAAAGCCTGGGGCAGTTGGAGCCCAAATTGCAGGCGGTCGCATCAGGCCAGTGACAGGACCCGGTGCCCGTTCTGCCTCCTCCCCGGGAACCACAGAACCTGCAGGAGTGCACTTTAGGGAAGTCACCAGCAGAGGGCGCTCTTGTCTGTCCTGCCGCTGCACCTGCTGATCTCCCTCATCAACTGCCTGCTCCAAGGGCAGGCACTAAAAAGCAACGAACTAAAGCTGTGATGTAGGGCTGGGATTTAGCTCAGTTGGGAGAGCGCTGCTTTGCAGTCTCTGAGGTTCCGAGTTCGATCCCCAGCACTGCAAAAATAGAAGGATGTGGCAACCCACTCCCGAGGCACTCCTGAAACAGCCATTGAAAACCCTATGAGACTCACTATGAGTTGGACATGACTTGACGGCACCTAACAACAACAAAACAAATCCGTAAAGGAGGAACAGATATCAGAGGGAACCCTCTGCTATCACTTTTTTTTTTTTTTTACTGCAGTACTGGGTGTTGAACCCAGGACCTCGCGCTTGCATGCTCTGCAAGTGCTGGACCACTGAGCTGCACCGCCAGCCCAATTTTTACTTTTTGAGACAGGGTCTCGCTAAGGTACGCAGACTGCCTCTGGTCTCGAACTTGCGATCCTCCTGCCTCCGCCTCCCGAGCTTCTGGGATGACAGGAGTGCGCCACCGCTCCCGTCTTTGCTGTCACTCTTATGGCACTTCCAGGGCTGCTAGCGAAGGGGTCCCTGGCCCTGAGAGCATAGGTGGTATTTAAGGCAGGGAGCGATGTTTGTTGAATGACTGAATGAGCAGTTGAAGGCTGAGTGGTAGGCCCTAGGTTATCCTGCCTACCCATGGGCAGAGACATTTCTTCCAGGTTATGCCATGGACAATCCGGGAAGCATATAAAGATATAGTGGGGGGTGGGGGGCTGACCTGGCCAAAGTCAGCCAATGAAGTGACAATTCAGTGGGTATTGAAGTAAGAGTAAGAATTTGCCAGATAAAGCAAGCAAGAAAGGGCGGTCCTGGCAGAGGGCAGGGCAAGTGCAGAGGCCCAGAGGAGGGTCCAGGTCTAGGGTGTTGGGGAACGGGAGGAGCCCGTGGGGATGCAGTGGGGGAAGTGGAGGTAGACAGGGGGAGGGTGGGGAAGGCGGCAGCAGGAACCGCCCAGAACTGAGGGCTGTAGCGTGGGTTCCACTCCAGGGCACTGGGAACCATGGGAAGATTTGGAACAAGGGGAGATGGGATTGGGTGTATGGTTGGAAGAACCCCCTCTCCAGCTTCCAAGGGATCAGAGTCCATCGGAGATGGGAGTGGATATGGGGCGGTGTCTGTGTGGGGCCAGCATAGCCCAGGCCAGGGTGGGGCCCAGGGTCAGGACATTGGATGCATTTCTGGTGCTTCCTCATGCTGGATTTTATTTTATATTTTTACGGCACTGGCGCTGGGGATCCAGGGCCCGGGCTCCATCCTCAGAGTCACAAACACACACACGGGTTAATGATGGCGCTGCCGAATGTGTCACCTGTCCCCACACCCAGCCTGGACAGACCTTGAGAGAGAGAACTTGAATCTCATTTCTGGCTGTGGTTCCTGGCACCTGAGGAGGGAGCCAGCACGCAGTAGGTGCTCAGTCCATTCTGAGTGAATGCCTGGGTGATGGACTCTCTGTTCCTGGCACCTAAAACAGTGACTAGTGCACAGTAGGTGCTTAGTCCATGCCGGGTGAAGCCTTGGTGATATAAGCTATGTCTCCCAGTCCCTAGACCAGGAGGCAGCACACAGTAGGTGCTCAGGCCATGTTGAGAGCAGATGCCTGGGTGATGGAATCTCTGTTCCTGGTACCTAGCACAAGTACTGGCACACAGTAGGCCTCAATCCATGTTGAGTGAATACCCAGGTGTTAGAATCTCTGTTGCCAGGGCATAGACCAGGAGCCCGTAGGTAATCAGTCCATGTTGAGCAAATGCCTGGGGGTGGGGTGTGTTCCTGGTGCCCGCAACAGGAACCTGCACACAGTAGGTGCTCAGGCCATGTTGAGCAAATGCCTGGGGGTGGGATGTGTTCCTGGTGCCCACAGCAGGAGCCTGCACACAGTAGGTGCTCAGGCCATGTTGAGTGGGTGTTTGGGTGATGGAATCTCTGTTCCTGGTACCTAGCACAAGTACTAGCACACAGTAGGCACTCAATGCATGCTGTGTGAATACTCTGGTATAGTCCCCATTTCTAGCACATAGACCAGGAGTCCTCACACAGTAGGCATTCAGGCCGTGCTGAGCGGATGCTCAGGGGGTGGGGTCTGTTCCTGGTGCCTGTGGCAAGAGCCCATACACAGTAGGCACTCAAGCCATGTTGAGCAGATGCTCAGGGGTGGGGTCTGTTCCTAGTGCGTGTGGCAGGAGCCCGCACACAGTAGGCGCTCAGGCCGTGCTGAGCGTTTGCCCGCGCGCCGGCGTGCTTCCCCCGGTGCTGAGCCCCGCGTCTCCGCAGCCCCCCAGGCAGCAGCCACTACGCGTCCTCCGGGGAGCTGAGCCAGGGCAGCTCGCAGCTGAGCGAGGACGAGGACTTCGAGGCGGACCAGCAGAGCCTGCCGGGCTCGGAGCTGGAGGACGAGCGCGACCGCGACTCCTACCACTCGTGCCACAGCTCGGTGAGCTACCACAAGGACTCGCCGCGCTGGGACCAGGACGAGGACCTGGACGAGGACCTGGACGAGGAGGAGCTGCCCGAGGACGAGGAGCTGGAGGACGAGGAGGAGCTGGAGGACGAGGAGGAGGAGCTGGAGGACGAGGAGGAGGTGCCCGACGACCTGCGCGGCTACGCGCAGCGGGACGAGGCGGCCGTGGCCGAGCCCAAGGACTTCAAGCGCGTCAGCCTCCCGCCCGCCGCCCCCGAGAAGGACAAGGCCCCGGGCTTGGCCGCTGAGGCCTCGGACCTGCCCAAGGGCGCCCCCAAGCCGGCCACGCCCGAGGAGGGGCCTGGAGCTGAGCGGGCGCCTGAACCCGAGCCCCCCAAGGCTGAGGAGAGGTAACAGAGGGGCCGGGGTGTGGCCAGCCAGCTCCTGGGCAGTTAGGACGATGGGGTGTCACGGGGCTGAGGGGTTATTGAAGGGCTCGGAGGTGACAGGAAACGTTGGCAGGGGTCCCATGGGGGTCTCTGAAGTCCTGAAGGGGTGTGGGATTGTGACCTTAGGGCTTCTGGGGTTGAGAGGTCCCAAGAGCGCCCAAAGGATGGGGCAGGCAGGATTCCAGAGGGTTAGGGGGCGGGGGCTGTGGAGAAGGGATTCGGGGGCTGTGCAGGGGTCAGAGAGGTGACCGAGTCAAGGGAGTCAAGGGAGGGATGAGGGACACAGCCTGGGCCGCAGGGACACAGAGTCGCAGAGTCTCCAGGCGCCTGAGAGGCCACGCTGTCGCTCCAGTGGAGCGCGGAGGGTCCAGGGAAGGTGAGGGGTCATGGAGAGCTGGCCCTCGGGGCTCACGGCGCCCCCTGTCTCAGTTTCAGGCCACGAGAGGATGAGGAAGGCCAGGAGGGTCAGGACTCCATGTCCAGGGCCAAGGCCAACTGGCTGCGTGTCTTCAACAAGGTGCGGATGCAGCTGCAGGAGGTGAGTGAGGGGCGTCCTGGCCCCACCCACACCCGCCCGGCTACGCCCAAACCACGCCCACTCTGCCACGCCCAACAACTGTCACGACCTGTTTGACCACGCCCAATGACCCGCCCACAACCGACTTGGCCACGCCCCATACCTCCGCCCACAAAGCATGCCACACCCACAAACCTGTTTGGTCACGCCCAATAGCCCCAGCCATACCCGCCTGGCCACACCCAGACCCTGCCCACTCACAGTTTAGCCATCCCCCAAGAACCTTCCCTCAAGCCCTTGACCACGCCCAGCGTCCCCGCCCATAACCTGCTTGGCCACGCCCAGCACCTCCTCCCACACGTAAAGTGGTGCTGCCCAGTGACCCACCGATCTGATGGGCCGAGCCCAATGCTCTGTCCTCTCCCTGTTCCCGCAGACCACACCGGCTCACCACTCCCTGCCTATGCCTCACCCTCTCTGCCCTTTCCTGGCCATGCCCATCCCCAACCAATGTCTTCCTCATCTTCCTCCCATACCAAGGCTGGCCCAACCCACACCACACCCTCATCCAGCCTGATGCTGCCCCGTGCACCCTGGCCCCACCCACCTCCAGGTCCATGGACAGCTTGGCCCCGCCCATCTCCCCACCCCTACCCACCGGTACACCCAGTTTCTTTCTGAGCTCCACCCACACCAGCCTTAGCCCCGCCCACACCTGCAACTCTTTGCTGCTGCGCTGCTGCAGATGGGGATGTGAGGTGGGAGAGGGAGGGAGGGAGGGGGGACACGCACAGCACCCCAGCACCCTCCCCAGCCCGCCCAGCACCTATTAGGTCCTCTCTGCCTCCACCCACACCTTGGACCTCCTGTCGCCAGCCCAGCCTCCCCCACCGCCAGCCCAGGCTTTCCGGGTGTGGTTGGGGGAGAGCAGACTTGGAGCCTGGGGCTGAAGAGGCTGAGGTCCCGGCTTCAGCCACACTGAGGTTCAAGTTCACGGTTAGGGATGGAGGTCGGGGCCAGGACAGCGTTAGAGGTCACAGAATCGGTGTTAGGCAAAACGTTCGGTGCGTGTGTCTCATTGGAGGTCACTGTCAGAGCCGGGGGTATCTCAGATTGGGTCAGAATTGGAGAAGGGACCCTGTGGAAGGTCCCTTCAAATTGGTGACCCTCCAAACCGGGTGGGGCTGGCAAGAGATCCCAAAGACCCTCCATGTTTGACTCATCACATAACACAGCTGTAGAAATTTCAGAACAAATTCCTTACCCATTTAAAGATTAAATTCTGTCTGATGTGGTGTGGCCCCCATCTGTAATCCCAGCACTCGGGAGGCTGAGGCAGGAGGATTAGTGCAAGTTCGAGGCCAGCCAACTCTGCATAGAGCTCCAGGGCAGCTGAGCCACACAGGGAGATCCTGTCTCAATCAAGAAAACCAAGAACCAAAAAATAAAAATAGAATTTTATGGCAGAGTGCACATCTGTCATCCCAGCACTTGGGAGGCTGACACAGGAGGATCGTGAATTTTAGGCCAGCCTGGGCTGCATCGTAAGAGTCTGTCTAAAAAAGTGAGAGAAAGAGAGAAAGAAAAAGAGAAAGAGAAAGAGGGAGGAAGGAAAAAGGAAGAAAGAAGGAAGGAAGGAAGGAAGGGTTTTTTGACAGAGTGTTACAATTCACAGTTCTAAGTTCAAAAAGTAGGGAAAAGTACATAGGAAAAAGGCTGTTGACTAAGTCACAAAGTCACCAAATTAAATAAAAAAAACCCAGCTAGTACTGTTGCCAACCGAACTAATGATATGAGAAGAAAAATAAATATGAGTGGGTTTCTTGGGTTTCATAGAAGGCGCATAAAACTAAGCCAAGGCAATCAGGAAAACGACCTAGAGGAGGTGATACTTAAAGATGAGTGATATTTGGGCTGGGGCACAGCTCAGTGATAGAGCCCTGAGTTTCATCCCCAACACTGCAAAAAGAAAAAAAAGTGACATTCAAAATATTTCAACAATATTTCAGAGTGCTGCCCCCTCCTCAATGGCTCCCATGTTAAACCTTTAAGAGCTGCAGGATGGAGGAAGGTGGGGGAGTCAGATCTGAGACCTGACTGCAGAAGGTAGAAAGATGTACAGGTTAATGGTACAGCTTGCGCAAAGGCCCTGGGGCATGAGGGGAGGTGAGTGA
>VMDO01022563.1:0-33163 GCA_007922755.1 Pedetes capensis | reverse complement strand
GTCCTCTTCTGAATCCCACTTGATTTTCTGGTAATTCCCTGTCTATATACTGCTGCATTCACTTCTGAATGATCTTTAGTAGAATTTTGCTTGTGTGCAATATTAATGATATTGTTCCATAGTTTCCACATTCAGTTGGATCCCCCTTTTTGGGAATAGGCACAAATATGGATCTCTTCTAGTCAGTTGGCCAGGTAGTTGTTTTCCAAATCTGTTGGCATAAACATGTTAACACCTCCAGTGCTGCATCTGTTTGTTGAAACATCTGTATTGGTATCCCATCAATTCCTGGAGCCCTGTGTTTCGCCAGTTCTTTCAAGGCAGCTTCCACTTTGTCCTTCAACACTATTGGGTCCTCTTCATATGCAACCTCTTGGAATGGTTGGTCGTCTACCAATTCTTTCTTGTATAATGACTCTGTGTATTCTTCCCATCTTCTTTTGATGTTTCCTGCATCATTTACTATTTTCCTTGTGGAATCTTTCACTACTGCCACTCGAAGCTTGAATTTTTCCTTCACTTCCTTAAGCTTGTAAAAAACACAGAGCATGTTCTTCCCTTTTGGTTTTCTGCCTCCAGCTCCTTGCACATGACATTATGATATTTGTTTTAGTCTTCTCCAGCATCCTTCTGAAATATTCTGTTTAGTTTCTTAACTTCATCATGTCTTCCTTTTACTTCGGCTGCTCAAAATTCAAGGGCAACTTCTACTATCTCTTTTGACATGTCATTTGGTCTTTTCTTTTTTTCTTATCTTTTTAAGAACTTTTGGCTTCCTTCTTGAATGATATCTTTTCTGTCATGCCACAACTCTTCTGGTCTCCTATCATTTATGTCTAATGCATTAAGCCTATTTTTGAGGTGGTCTCTGAACTCAGATGGGATATACTCAAGGTCATACTGTGGCTCTCGTATTCTTGTTCTAATCTTCTTCAGCTTCAGTTTGAACTTGCATATGAGAAGTTGATGGTCTGATCCACAGTCAGCACCTGGTTTTGTTTTGACATTTTGTATAGAGCTTTTCCATTGTCTCTTTCCGCATATGTAGTCAATTTGATTCCTGTATATTCCACCTGGTGAAGTCCATGTGTATGGTCTCCATTTATGATGTTGAAAAAATGTATTTGTAATGGAAAGGTCATTGGTCTGACAAAATTCTATCATGCAATCTCTTTGTTTCTGTCACAAAGACCATATTTTCCAACTACTGAACCTTCTTCTTTGTTTCCAACCTTTGCATTCCAGTCACCAGCGATTATCAGTATGTCTTGATTGCATGTTGCATCTATTTCAGATTGCAGAAGCTGATAGAAGTCTTCCCTTTCTTCATTTGTGGCCTTAGTGGTGAGTGCATAAATTTGAATAATAGTCATATTAACTGGCCTTCCTTGTAGGTGTATGGATATTATTCTATCACTGACAACATTGTATTTCATGAAAGACCTTGAAATGTCTTTTTTGATGATGAATGCAACCCCATTTCTCTTTAGTTTATCATTCCCAGCATAGTAGACCATATGATTGTGGGACTCAAAATGGCCTATGCCAGTCCATTTTAGCTCACTGATGCCTAGAATGCCAATGTTTATGTGCTCTATTTCTCTTTTAATGATTTCTAATTTTCCTAGATTCATACTACTTACATTCCATGTTCCAATTATTAATGGATGTTTACAGTTGTTTCTCGTTATTTTGAGTCATGCCACATCAGCAAATGGAGGTCCCTGGGACTTTAGTCCATTTCCGTCATCATGGTAGACTCTACTTTGAGGAGGCAAATCTTCCCCAGTAGTCTTTTAAGTGCCTTCTAACTTGAGGGGCTCATTTTCCAGCACTATATCTGACAGTGTTTCTTTGCTATTCATAGGGTTTCATTGGGTAGTTGTTTCGGGAGTGGTTCGCCAGGTCCTCCTCCCTAGTCTGTCTTAGTCTGGAAGCTCAGCTGAAAAACCTGTCCACCATGGGTAACCTTGCTCATATCTGAGGTACCAGTGGCATAGCTCTCAGCCTCATTGCAACACAGAATCCCCCACAGTGCGGCAAACTGACAGATGTGTGGGGGAAAGGAAGGGTAAGCATCGAAATATATGTACTGCACATTTGTCATCCTGGCCATCAACAATGTAATTAGGGAAAACTCTTAACCAATATTCTTAAAAGTGTATAAGTGATCCTTTTCTTCAAATATATAATTTCTCTCTTCTTACTCATCCTCCCTACTAATATTTTCCAAATAATTCTTAGCTAAATGAGAAATTATAATTCAAAACAGGCACTAGAACATCTTTTCTAAGAAGCCCAATTTAATTACATCCTTAGCTTTAAATTCTATTGTCTATTCTCTAATTCCACAGTACCCATGTATTCAGAAGTAATATAATCTTCAGTTTATTTCAAATTTCTAAGCTTTCCCTAGGGCACATGTCTCTCTACAGGGCATGAGTAACTAGGAACTTCAGTTGGACGCTATCTGCTTGGTTAAAGTTCACAGAGGAGAGAAATTGCCCATGTAGAAACTGCACTTCCAATACTTGTCGCTGAACATAAAATAACTCAGGCCTCCAGGGTTAATGGTAACATTAGAATCACTTGAGGCTCAGGTAAGAAAATTGTAATTAAAAAAGAAATAGAGTTTGAGATATAGGTGAACTGTATTATATGAAAGTACAGTGTAGCATTTCCTTCTTAACCTTGGAGCCAAGTCTCTGAACGTGCTGGAGTTTTTGATACCTAGAAAATGCCTTGATGAGTGAAGGAGGGTAAAGAAAAGAGAACGTTAAATAGACCACGGTCGGAGTTCTGCCCTGAATTTTATAGAATAATTAAGGCTTGCTTGCTATTTACTTTAACTCTCTTTACTTTTGTTTCACTGCAGCCCAATTTTCCTCTAATGTTTTCCTCGGGCAAAGTGCTTCTGGTCTTAGTTCTTCACAATGGCTTGATCATCCTTCCATAGTCCATATAGACTGTCTCCCCAGTTCCAAAGTTTAAGTAGTTAGATTATATTTAGTTTTATTTCCATTTTAGTAACTAAAATTGTGTGGCCTCGTCATAGTATTGTTTTATTCCTTTTCTGTGACGGGCTGAAATAAACACAGCACCATCTGATAAAGGTCAGCTTTGAAACACAGCTGCCTGCTGCGCTTGTAGAACAGACCACAGTGCACTCCGAACCTTTTCTGACTACTAATACAAATTAAAATCCAATTAAAACCCTTACCCTCCTCTTTAAGTCCTGAAAGGCTCAGGGACCTACCCTCTTCAGAAATAGCCTCCTGAAATCATCTTTGCCTTCCTACTTTCAATCAGCACTTGCACTCTGCAGTTGTTTATTTCTAGGATTAATTTGAAAAGACCTCAACAAAGTCATTTTGGAAATGAAAACCCAAGAGCACAGACCTCTCACTTCTCACTTATCCACCTGAGTCTTAGTACAATAATTCACAACATAGCACACAAAATTTACTCCCTTAACACACTCACTAGCTTGACATCCTAAGTTTGTCAATGCCTTTTTTTTTCCCACTTGCATTCACATGGATTAAATGCAAAAGAGCCCAGGAGAAATTGATTTCCCTCTGTTGCATTATACTTACATGTTTCTCTGATCTCATATCTATGCTGAGTGCCTAGCAATATCACAATTTGAATAAACACCACAAGGTTCTGCCCAGTATGCATGCAATTTGGAAAGGTAGAGACCTCAGTGCATCTGCCTATTAGTTTTTTGACAGAAGAGATTTAAGGCACTTGATTGATATCTTGCACTTGCCACAGGTGCACAGGTCCCTGGTAATGATGTGCCTTTCACCTGAGAACTCAATTGCAACAGTGGTTTGCATTTCTCTTGTTGAATTTCTGTCCCTCTCATGCTTCAGCTTGCCAAGTACTCACTGGTCCAGAACCATTCATTCTTTGTGTTTGTGCACATGGTGTTAAGGGATTAAAACAGGGAGTAATATTTACCCTTTAGGAAGTAAAGTCTTGGAAGAGTACACTACTACTGAATAGCATATGACTGCTAATGGGGGATTTCCTCACTCAGATGGTCTGGGAACTGGAGAATCACCAATGTAATTCAAACCCTTGACTCTGAAGCTACCTTGGCATCTGTCTTCTACATGCTATTGTTTGGTGGCTAATATACAGAACAATCCCTTTGCAGAAAATGAACATGTAGAGAAATTTTGCAAAGCACAGAAAGGAGTTTCAAGTCCTCTAAGGAAGTCCACAGGGTTCAGTGAAAATAGAATCTAATCAACCTGTAAAAATTGAAATCCCACATCTATCACATGACTTGATTTGATTTGCAATATCTTCGTTTTGATCCCCAAGCAATAAAATTAGTTGACGGTCTTTTCAGGAACATTATGTGCATCTGTGTCTGCCTTTCACAGCCTCCTCTTTATTCTTTACCTTCTTCCTTTAGGCTTCTATTTCTGAAAACTCCCTACATGCTACTTGATTCTGATATAATCCATCTTTACTATGGTGAGTGTGAGTTTTCCACTAAAAGGACAGAAAATAAATTTCTTCCCTCATATTTATGATTTGCATTTCTCTGATTATTTTTTTGAATTTTTCTTTCCCTGAGTTTCATAATGTCTTGTCTCATTGCCAGGATTTTATGAAGACTTTGTGAAAATCCATTTCTTCATCAATTTACTTTAAATCAGAGCAGTTTCAGATTCTGTATGGTATTTGGGCCAGAATATCCAATGCTTATAACACTCTAGTACCATAGAGAAGTTTATATATGAGTGAATCTTCTTTCATTAAATGTTTCAAAACAGGGACATCTGTCTTCTTCACTATCTCCAATTATGAAAATATTGTAAAACCATGCAATATTTTAAAATTTGCATAAAATTATAAGTATTATTTAATTTACATATAAGAATATAATCAGAAAAGGGAGTCTTAACACTGTTTAATAAATGAGAAATTATAACTCAAAGGTGTTCAAGGGCAGAGGTGGGATTAGAACTCAGATCTGATACTGTCATCCAACTTTCTAATAACATATAGTTTAAAGAAATATCTGAGCTGTATGGAAGTTAACAGTGATTATTTAATTAAGAGAAATAGAGCCATATGGATTCAATATAGAGAAGATTATCTTATATAGCATATGGGAGGACCCTAGATAGGAGGAATAATGTACATCACAATTCAAATGGGGAAGTAACTACTAAATATGTATTTAAGAAATATAAGTTCTTTCTCTATAACATTCACTTCAATTTTTAATGTTTTATATATATGAATATAATGCTTGCACATTATGTTAACTTTGCAAGAATTAATAAAACCTGTTAATTTATCATAATCACAACAGCTTCTGCATCATTAGCCACATTTTTGCATAATACTTTGTCTTACTCAAGCATCAAAAGCATATATTTAGTAAAACATATTAGAATATTTTGCTTTATATATTAATATAAAAAGCCCTTAATTCTAAAGAACTCTAAGGCTCTGCATAATGTACAAGCTCATTACAATGATAAAAAGGTAACACTTTTTCAGTCAAGAATATATGAAAACAACATAGAACTCAACGTAACTTTGCCATAGTGAGTCCAGACTTCCTTGTTGTTGTTGTTGTTAGGTGCTGTCAAGTTGTGTCCAACTCATAGTGACCCTTATAAGGTTATCAATGGCTGGCTGTTTTCAGGACTACCTTGGGAGTAGATTGCCACGTCCTTCTCCCATTGTTGTGGTGCTGGAAATCAAACTTGGGATCTCAGACTGCAGAGCAGTGCTCTACCAATTGAGCTAAATCCCACCCCCAGATTTCCTTCACTACTCTAAAAGAGTTGCACAGGGATTGCCAGGAATAATAGTTTACTATCACTTTCCAGAGATAATACTGGAAACCAAGATACCCACTAGCACCATGCTCATGCACAGATCTAATTATGAATGCGGATAACATTGGGGAACTGCCCCTAGCTGTTCCCTCACATATAATCTTCACTCAGCTCCCTTATGGACACTCACAGTGGCCCCTGGGCTTTGTGCTGCTCACCTTCTATACATTTATGAGACCACAGACTATGGGGAAAAGCTGCATTTTGGTTTGATTGGTTCCTTCAGCAATAGACTGAAAAGAGTGGAGTGATTTGCCCAACTCAGGAGACATTTCTGGAGGAGAAAAGTTGTTGAAGCCAGCAGATTTAATTTGTTTGACTTTTGGCTTCCATCTGCCTTGCAATTAAGCTTTGTTTCTTTTTTTAAATTATTTTTCTTGTTTTTCATTTTTCGTTTCATTGTTTTCACTGCCAGTGGTGTTAACTCCTGAAGAGGGAATAGCCAAAGCTGATTTGTATATATATATATGAAGCAGTTTATGTATACTTGTGTGTTGTAGTATGGGTTTGAAATATACTAATAAAGAGATCCAATCTAGTTCCAATCTATAATTCTAGAAGATGACATTTTTTGAACAAGTTTTTCCATTTTACTCCTAATTTTGTGTTTGAATACATTAGCATATTTCATACCTCCAATAATATAAGGACAGATAATAAGAAGCAATATCCACCTTGCTTATCTCTGCTTTATACAACATATTGCATGGGAGACATTATTTTCAAATGATTTCCCTTTTTTCTGGTCCTGTTTTTCATCCCAGAGCAAGTATCTGCTTACATGGTATAAGCCATCTGTAGTTTATAAAAAACCTTTAAGTTATTGTTTTAAAGTTTCATAGCTTTTAATGTTTTCCTATTTATTTGCTGCTGATAACAACATATACCCTGCCAAAACCAATCTTTGGTGGATACAAACATAATCATATTGAACATTTAATGCAGAAAGTTTGCAGATAATAAGCAGAATGAGCATCTGTGGTGCCTGGATAGTTTTTAAATATTTATGGAGAGTTCATGTTTGTGTGGTAACACTCATGATGAGTTCAGTTACTCGTGACTCACTATATCTCATGTGAGTCCTAGCAGTAGATCTCATCATGGTAGAGGTTTGAGGATGGAGTACCAAACTATTAATAGGGGTTTCAACTGTGTAGAATATTCTTTGTAAGAATTTGAGTACTAGGCAAGGAATCCATGGAAAGGAGTTGATCTCTTACATTTTAAATTTGTCACATACCAAATATATTATGGAAGAGTTTCCATCTTGGAAAAGTCCAAAAATAAACTTATTTGTAGCAATAAAGGAATTGGTATTTTTTACTATGAACATTAATGCTTAGCTAAAACTTTGAAAATTGAAACAGTGATAACTGTGGGACTAGAATAGTATCTCATTAGTGTATTACTGTTTGTAAAGTGTTAGCACCTATAAACAATTAGTCACAGGTTCACATTTCATATCAATGCATATTATGGCCAAGAAGCTGAATTGAGGTGTTTTGTTTGTTTTGTAAGTATTTTTGTATATTCACTAACCCCTCTCCTAGGCAGTTAGTTACCTTAAGGTCAGATAAGGTGAACTGGCTAGCATAAGAAGATGCTACAATAATACATGTTGTTATCATAAATTTGTAACTAAGTTATGGTAAGATTTAGATTCAAGGATTTGAAAGGTATTTTAGAGATCATATGGTTTCATTATTCAAAAAAACTGAATCCTGAATACATTTTTAAGAGCTCATCTGGGGAATGTAGGGGCAAAGATCCCTGGTAGAGGGCTTACCTAGCACGCTTGAGGCCCTGGCTTCAAACCCCAGCATTGCAGAATAAATAAATATATAGATAAATTTCACAAGATGGTGTCACCAAGTTTCAAGTAAATTCAAAATTAAAACCCAGCTTTCATACAGTACTCAGAACAGTAGCTCTAAGAAGTAAGCTTGAAAAATAGCCCTGACGTGTAGAAGTTAATCTATAATGATGTCCCTCCTTACAGAACACCATTAAGGACCATCCACTTTCTCCACAGTACTCCTATGCACATTGGTACTTAGGAGAGATTCATCATCCCTCAGTTATTTAAATTGGTTTGCAAAAGCACTCTGTGCCCAAGAAAAGTGTTTGTAGGAAGAGGGGTTTGGGCTTTCTATTCTCGCTCTTTTCTACTTTTCTTTTTCTGCCTCACAATTTCCATTTAGACCTTGAAATCAATACTGAAAATGAATTATCCTAAACAGAAGTAGCAGATGCCTCCTCTTATCTAGTTGTTGTTGTTGTTAGGTGCCATTCAGTTGAGTCTGACTCATAGAGACACTAGGTACAGCAGATTGAAACACTTGCCAATTCTGTGCCAGACACACCATTTTATTTATGTTTAAGCCCATAGTTGCAGACACTGTGTCAATCTATCTGGTAGAGGGTGTTCCTTTTTTTGTGTTGACCTGCCACTCTCCCAAACATGACGTCTTTCTCCAGGGATTGATCTCTTCTGATTACATATCCAAAATATGTAAGATGCAGTCTGGCCATTCTTGCTTCCAAGGAGCACTCTGGTTACACTTCTTCTAGGACAGATCTGTTGGTTCTTTTTGCAGTCCATGGTATATCCAATAGACATCTCCAGAACCATAATTCGAAAGCATCAATTCTTTTCCTGTCTCCCTTGTTCAATATCCAGCTTTCACAACCATATGATGCAACTAAAAATACCATGGCATGAGTCAGACGCACCTTTGTCTTCAATGTGACATCTTTACTTTTCAATACTTTAAAAAAAATCTTTTGCAACAGCTTTTCTCAATGCAATGAATCTTTTTATTTCTTTACTGCTGCTTCCATGGGTGTTGATTATAGAGCCAAGTAAAGCAAAATCTTGGACAACCTCAATCTTTTCTTCTTTTTTTGTGAAGTTGCATACTGACCCAGTCGTAAGGATTTTTATTTTGTTGATGCTTAGTTGCAACCCATATTGAAGGCTATGATCTTTGATCTTCAACAGTAAATGTTTTAAACCCTCTTCACTTTCACAAGCAGAGTTGTGTCATCTTCATAACACAGGTTGTTAGTGAGTCTTCCTCCAATCCTGATACCTCGTTCTGGCCAGACCCTGCTTAGCTTCTGAGATCTGCTGGGATCAGAAGCCACAGCACTATGGCTGCAGGCCTTATCTAGTAGCAAATTGAAAATAATTGTAGGGGGAATTGGAAGAAAGTTATGTTATAGGCTGTTTCAGACTCCCTAACTATATAAATTTAATCAGTTATTAATTGATCAGAATGATAATATGAGTTTTCAGTGCATATTTCACTATGTGCCACATAGAAAAATTATAGTTTATTTCTTGTTGAATTCAGAGATAATGATCCTCCTTAAAATATTAATGATACATTAGATAGAATTCCTCCGCACAGAAGTGCTGTGCTATAAAGGAAATTCCATAGAAGAATAAATCTATAAGCAAATAAGTATTTTACCTCACAGAATTCTCGGTTTTCCCAGTATCAAAATGAAAAAAAAAAAAAAAAACATTTAAGGCTTTATCATTCACAAGCCTGATAGAAATAAGACAGTACAAAGAATAGACCAATAGAATAGAGAAATCATGAAAACCTACATGTGATAAAGAATGATCAATAAAGTTAAACCCTGTCTAAGGATGTCCAGGAAGCAGGCGCAATGTTTCTGTGTTGCTAATGTCCACTCAAAGCCCACCCCACACTTGATATTTAATAACTAGTGTTGAATTAATTGATTAGCTAGTCCTTTTATTAAACTAAAAGGAGACTATTTCTTTCCTCAATAATCTATAAGTATAAAATAAAATGATTAAAATATGGGCACCTAAATTAATTAGTAATGATATCCCTGGCAGTTCAAATGAATCCAGAGAACATTATAAAGGTTATTTCTTCACTAGCTAAGAAAGATTATATACAGAGGTCAATGTTTTCAGTAAATAATGCTTCCAAAATTCTATGTAATATAAACAATGTCTTTTAAATGGTATGTGAAGATAAGAACCTTGTTTTCCTACTGATCTCCACCCTGTGAAGATGGTTTAATACATGTTTTGTAGAATGCTTTTTATTTTTTCAAGACAGCATAGGATAAACAATTTGTTTCATTTGTAATGGAAAGTTTCAAAGATAAAATGTTAAATTTAATTGTGCTAGAGATTCTAGCTTAATGGCTGCTCTAAAAAAAAAAAAATTCCGGCATATTCAAAGCATGCTGAGAGATATTATCTATCAGGGCATTTTATGGTAAACTTTGGTTAACCTGGGTCATTAAGATATGAATGAATTTACATAAAAATTTTCAGAAATAGACCGATTATTTCTCTTCTATTGGAACTTTTGTAATTCTAACTATAGAACCTTGAAAAATGCCTTCTTCATTTCTTTGTTCATTTTAACCTTAATCCAGTGAGCAAAATTCAGTTTTTCTTGGCTATATGTTTGGGGAAATATATTATTGGCACAAGCACTCACATGGGCATAGATATAGTTGGTGCAAGCTTGTCATTATCTATTATCCTGCTTTATTTTCAGCTCATATCCCTCACTGCAATGTTAAACTATCCAAAGAAGCATAACTTTGTGGTCACCTGGACTCAGAATGTGATGCTTTATGCATGTATACAAATGTTTTGGTAAGGCAGATAGTTTTTCAGTGTTACATTGTGAGCAGAGACTTGATTATACTTCTAACCTCTCCCTCTCCCTTGTTTGTGGAGCTTCCTTCCATTATTTGGTCTTTCTTTATATTTGTAAATATAATAAACCTTTAATAAATGCCTCCAATGGGTCACCTACTCAAACAAGTGGTAAAGATGGATAGTGTATGGTTTTCTTCCTTTTGCAAATTATGGTTCACTATATTTTATAAATACATGAATTCTAGGTCTGATTTATTTAGGGTGTGATCTTCACAGTTTTAGAAATACTAAATTACCAGCTGTGGTTTTTGTTCTCCCAAACACTGAGCCCTACTGCCAATTGCTATTTGCTATGACACAATTCCCTCTTATGTCTGTCAGCTTGTTGCAATGTAGGGGATTACGTATTGCTGTGATCCTGTAAACTATGCCACTTATATTTCAGATTCCAGCAGGGCCCTTATGGTGGACAGGTTTCAGCTGAACTTCCAGACTAGGGAGAAGGACCTCTCAACCCACTCTTGAAACAAGTGGTTTTTGAAAACCCTATGAATAGCAGAAAGCATTGTCAAATATAGCACCAGAAAATGAGACCAGGCTAAGAAGACAATTAAGAAATGACTGAAGAAGGGATGTTTCCCTAAGGTATAGTTGACCTTAATGATAGGAATGAGTTAAGTCCCTGGGACCTCCTTTTGCTGATGTGGTACCACTCAAAATGAGAATAAACATGGTGGCTGCAACAATAGGCTCAAACATAAAAGGATCATGTGCATGGCACAGTGTTGGGTGGTGTTTCGTTCTGTTGTACATAGGGTCACTATGAGTCAGATCTGACTCATGGCACCTAACAACAAAAACAGCTACACCATTATTACACAACCTTGAAGAAAATGCAATATTTCTTATACCCATATATCTATTACAGTTGGGGAAATAATAGAAAAGCTACCAGAAAAATGAAAGAGCATGTTTATTTGTTGGAGAATAGAATATTCTTATGGATGCAAATGAAAAACAAGTGTTTCAGGAGTATAACTTAAAACATTTCACCTTTCACCCTCCTTTTTCTTATTTATCTGCCTCCTGGGCATTAGATTTTGTGATTATATTTCTGTTATTTACTTGCTACTGACAACTTTTGTCAAGGACTCTGCCACACTTTTTATAATCTTTTGTATCATTTTTCTCCAGTTTTTAAAAAACACTTTTCCTTTTGCTTATATCTTCTTCCTATCACCTTTTTATACTTCTTTTCTGAATTTTCAAAAACGCCAATTGCTGATAAAAATATTCCTTTCCTTGGTAGACCAACTAAAAATCTTTTCTGTGTTTCCTTTGATTTCTTTAATTATCATTTTTACAGCATTATTGGCAATATTCATTAGGTCAGTGATCAGACTCACTATAGAAAATAGTGAAATAGAACTATATGAAAATAGGTGTTCTATGCAATCTGACCCCAACAAACAGGAGAAAATAGAAAAGTCTGCCTGCAGATACATTCAGAACATCTATTTAATCAGTGACAAGAAAACATACAATTAACTTTAAAGGGAAGCAGCCCCTAAACAGTGCACTTTGAAGGACAAAGCCTTCATGATATCTCTCAAGTTGAGCACAAAGTTAAACACCCACACATATGCAAAAATAGCTGTCCATAAAATACCATCTGTGATGGGGGATGTTTTGAGGGAGTGTGGAGAGAGAAATAAGGTAAGGTAAACCAACATGTGGTATCCATCAGCAAAAACTGAGGCAGTCAGAAATGTAAGCCTTAACCACAAGTCCTGTGGAATAAACAGCAATAAAATTTACAATTACCCAAACAAAGGAAATATAAAGGAATCATTCCATAGACATGGAGCAAAAATGTGTTCAACCAATGTATTTCTGTAGTGTCTGGAAAAGCAAGTCTGTTTAATATGGCTGTAATTATCACAAGTACCATTTTCCATAGAGTGAGAAGGTTGTTTTTGTTTTCTTAGGTTATTATAAAGTGCACATTAGTGAGGAAAGACAGTCCCTTTAGGTAAACACTAATCTCATCTTTTGTATAAACATAGATTTAGTCATTTTAAGAAGTTTGTTTATTATCCAGTTAAATAGGAAGTCTGCTGTTTCAATTAGTACAGAATGAAGAGAAGGATGCATTTGATAGTGGGAAGGTGCTGGGTAAATAGAATGGGAACTATGAAAATGCTAAATTGTAGGGTCTATTTACTATGAGTCTGCAGCTGTAGCTCTGTGGCATCTGATCCCATCAGGTCTTAGAAGCTAAGCAGTGTCTGGCCTGGTTAGTACTTGGATGGGAGACCTCTGGGAACACCAAGTGCTGTAGGCTTGGGAGATGGACCAGGCAACCCACTCCCAAAAATCAATTTGCCGTGGAAAACCCTATGAACAGCAGAGAAGCACAGACAATAGTGTTTCGCCTGTTGTAGGTAGGGTTGTGATGCGACGATACTGACTCGAGGGCACCTAACAACAACAACATTTACTATGAGCGTTTGAAAAATGCCCTAGTTTCCATTAGACTGAAAGTGACATGGATCTAGTTTTATATAAAATAAAAAACTGAATTTAATCTTTGGCTTGAAGATTTTCATGTTTTTTTTTTTTCAGTACTAGGTTTGAACCCAGGGCTTCATATGCTAGTCAAGTGCTCTATTACTGAGCCACATCCCATCCCTGCATCCCAGTTTCTTTTAACTTTTTTGAGACAGGGTCTCCTAAGTTGCACAGAAGGCCTCTAGCCTTGCTCAAACCTGTGATCCTCATACCCTCAGGCTCCCATATCAGTAGAATTACAGGTATGTGCCACATTGCCTGGTTATGAAGATTTTCATTTCTTACATATGAAAGAATAAAAATGATTGATATGATATTAATAGTGCAGCTTACCCTTGATGACATGTACTGCTTAGGAACAATTCATCTAACTTATTTATATTTAAAAATAATGAGCTACTGGAAATCATTGCAATCTTCTTGAACCAAAAGGCCATGACATAGATGCTCTGGGATAATTCATATGGGAAAAGGGTCAGAAGATGGCAAATATGAAGAAAAGCAGTTTATGCTAAAAATAATTTATGAATCTATAAGGAAAAATAAAGAAAAAGGAAAATTGTGTTTTTATTTTCTTCTTTTAAGATATTCTAAAGAATACTAACAATGAGATTAGGGACATAAAAGAATTGAAATGTTGTGCTAAAGTCAAGGAAGATAAATTTTTGGTTAAAAAGAAGCTAATGTTGAAAATAAAAAGAAGACTCACACATATTCTTTCCTTTACATGTCTTTGAAATTCAGAGGATTGCTCTGGTGGACAAGAATATTAACAATTGGGATGCAAACTGAGTTGGTATAATAAGAAATATCAAAACTCTCATTTTAGTAATCAGAGTCTGAGTCACAGAGGACAGCCCTGCTTGAAGCCCATTAACACATCATAATAACCACCACCTGATGTAATGAAAACAAATGAATTCCAAAGAAACAGAGAATGTAAGAGTGGGTCATTACGGCACAAGCTAATGAGGAACAGACTTTCCCCATTGTCTTAGGTTCCAAAGGAATTTTTCAGTCCACTGAGGACATTTTACACCAGGAAATATTTCATTCTTGTTTGGAATTTCTCCTTGAAACAAGTTATAGGACTATTTTCTTGCCTTCGGCTTTCTTGCTTTTGTTGTGTTAAGCTGTCTGTTGCTCATTTATTTGTAATCTTACAGAAAACAAGGATATAAGAGATCTGGAAGGTTAAGAAAGAAACGTTCAAAATGTTTGTGTTCTAAGGTGAATTGCTCAAATGATCAAGAGAAAGGCAATACTAAAAGGACCCTTTCATTCATATTTATTTATTTACTTATTTATTGAAACATGGTCTTCCTATGTAGCCCAGACTGGCCTCAGTCACCCTAGTGCTGGGATTATAGGTATGGGCCACCATGCCCAGCCCACTTATCACATTCTTATTCTTATATTTTATTTAGTCATGGCAACTGACAACCATTCCTGGCATGGTGTTTGTAAAGTGATGAGCACAAATTTTAGAATTTTTATGGTTTGGGGAAATTTAGGATTCTAATCTGCTTGTTACATGGGATAAGTAATAAGAAATTGTGCTTTAATTAAGATTTGTTGTGTGGATCAAGTTGTGTGTCTTTTGGGGTGTCTTTGCCCAGCTCCTGATACTGTGGGTAGCTTCGACCAGTTCAAACATAGACAGCTTCAGTGTCCACTTCCCTTACCCTTAGTCTTTGCTTCCTTCATTTCTCAGTCCAGCCTGCCCTTGCTCATGGAGACATCTTCCAAATTTACAATTTAGAACTTGTGTTCCCCTCCTACTTTGACCACTTATCCAGCTATTTCTCAGTTGAGGGAATATTTTCACATATGATATATTTCCATTTTTTGGCTGAAATATGGGGAAGATAGGCTGCAAGTAATGCATATTTCTTCTCTACTGCTTACAAGTCCTCTTGTTTCTTTGGTGTGAATAATTGTGTTTTAACATTTGAGGTACCTGAAACCTACTAGAATGTTCAAAAGTTTCTACAATAAATAAAAAATGCTGACTGAAATCATAGAGAGACTGTAAAATACTGCATGAATTTTAGGTTACTATATACAAATATCAGACCCTCTTTTGGCTCATTATAGTTTCTATCCAGTGCTGATACCCTGGAGTGTCACAGGCACATGATTCTAACAAGGATAGATATGAATGAAACTTCTTGTTCTCATTCTTATGAGGTTTATGACCTTGGATGGGTTAGGGAGACTTTCAAATAAAGATTTTTTTTTGTCTATAAAATGAAGCAGAAATGATACCTCAGAAGGTGATAATGCTGACCTTACAGTTTGTGCCACCAATTAAACAGCACCTGGCTCAGAGTAGGCACTCAATCCACCTTCCTTAAATGACTACAATAGCCTTGTGGAAAAATGTGGGAGATTCTGAAATCTTTTCACATGGCTTGTAAATATATGCCATGCATTTTGTGATATGGTCATATGCTGGATTAATCTTCCCTATAACCAAGTTGTTCCTAAAAGCAACAGCACAATGAGATTGAAAGCTAGAAAATAAGGCTGCTAGCATGCTCAAAACTCCCCCCATTAACCTAACACAGGTCAAAAAAGAAAAAAAATCTTAAATTGACTGTTTGGAAATCTATTATCTCGAAAATATGCCCCAAGAATGCAAATTATAAACTATTGTTTACATTTTAGTATAAAGAAATAATACAAATTAACCTTAGATTGGGATGAGCCCCCAAGTGAAACAAAAACATACATTCTACTTTGTTTGGTGTCCCAATTCATGCCTCTTTTCCTGACACAATTGTTAACAACTCCCCCTTTTTCTTTAGTCCCACTTTGGATAAATTACTTGATCACCCTACCTAAATACATCTGTCTGATCTCTCTCTTATTCCTGAATCCATTAGGCAATATCCCTATCACATGGTAATCGGTTGACTCGAACTATTTTCCTGACAGAGAACCAACACTTACCTCCTGAGGCAACCTAATACATTATAGTTTGGTTCTGATAGATCTTTCTTAAAATAAGGTGATTATATCTGGCTTTTGCTCCCACCCATTGGTTTTTACTATACCCTAGAGTTATATATCACACATCTAACTCTTCTCTCATATGACATCCCCTCAGATATTCGAAGACAGCAATCCTGTCCTGCCTAAGAGTGCTCATTTCCTGGCTATGCACCCCCATCTCTTAACTCAATTGTTTCTCATATAATTCAGCACAGAACTTTCTCACCATTCTGGTAGCTCTTCTCTGAATGCATTACAGCTCATCTTTGTCTAAGTGAATTTCCCAGAACACAACAACATAACAGAATTTTGGTTTGACTAATACCAAAATAAATAAGACTGGGATTACTGTCCATGGGTACTATGCATCTAGCAACAAAATGACAGAGCTGCTAGTTCTGCTTACCATATCAAATTATTATATTTTATAGAACGTCTTTAAAATCAAAGTCATGTTTCCCCCATTCCAGTGTTTGTGCAGTTGGATTTTGGTATTCAGAACGCAGAGTGAACAGTGAACTTTGAGTAAATAATGCATGGAACAACACAGTTGTTGAGAAACAGAGAGTGTTGCCAGTTCAAGTTCTTATCCAGGAGGGAAGGTCTGTGTATTTTCAGGGGTGAGAGCATAACTGAAATAAATTCAATAAAACTAAAAACAATAAAATATAGAACTTGGTGTGGAAGGTATTATTAGAGCAAACCAGTGACTCAGATTCTTTCCCCTTTCTTGCACCAATGGAAAATTAACTTTCTCGACAACCTCTGTTACTAAACAGACCATATAACTAGCAGTCGCCAATGGGCTTTGAGAAGACGTCATGAGTATCACTAATAATTAGAAGTACCAAAGTAGAAGCATACAATTTTCCATGTTTCCTTCCACTGCCAAAATGACACCTGAAGCTTTATATTGAGGTGGGACTGTCACATTAACTCAGTCTGAACACTATCCTACCACATGGGAAATGTTGGAGAGAGTCACCAACCTTGATATTTACTAAGACCTTCACTGATTATGTATTTGTTATCAAAGCAATTCTGAGTCTATAAACATTAAAGAGACAGTCAACAAATGCTCTATGGCTTCCTTTTAACAATAACTTGATATTTGAAAAGCACTGTGCTAAGCACTATGAGTAGTGCTTTTCCCACCCTGTTTTTCTCATAATCCTATGGATATAATATGCAGACAAAGAACACAATTGAATTTAGTTCCTAAGATATTAGCTAGTTTTTAAACATTGGGTATGCATAGTTTCAAACTCTGCATTCTTGCTATTTCATTATGCTGCTCTTACATATTTTTTGTCCTAGTGTCAAAATAAATATAATTATTTTAACTGAGAAAGAGAATGCATTAATAATTTATTTAACAGTTCAAACTTTCCTTCAATAAACTTTTACTGAGCAATGAGTACAAGCAAAATTCTACACATTAGATATTAAGGCTCTGAAGCCACAACCTCTGCTGTCTCTTCTCTTTGCTTCTTTCCTCTTGCCTTCATTGTACTGGAAGAAAAATCCATCCCATTCTTAATACTGTCTCCCAGTGAAATAAATTCAGTTTCTGTAACTCTGAGTCACTCTATAACACCCTGCTTTCTCTGCCTATGGGGAGGTGGAATCATGAAACTTTCTTCGTCTTTGGAGGATATCTGACCCCAGTGAGCTCAGTTTGCCCTCTCCTATCTTTTCTTTTTTGTAGTTTGTTTGTTTGTGTTTTGTTTTGCTTTGCTTTTTCACACTTCTGGGGTATCAAGCCCAGGGCAATCCACAAGTGGGCTGCACCTCCAGTCCATATTTTTTGTTTTCTGATTTTTGGGATAGGGTCTCCCTAAGTTACACAGGATGCCTCTGGCTTCCAATTCACAATCCTCCTGCCTCAGCCATCCAAGTTACCTGGATTACAGGCATGTGCAACTATGTCTGGCTTTTGTAATGCTAGTTTTTTGTTTTTTGTTTTTTTGTTTGTTTCTTTGTTTGTTTTTGAAAATTTCTTCTAGCAGAGAAAGCTATTTCAACCACAGTCGCCAAAGACCAGGTGAAGACATTGGACTAATTTTAGACAGCAGTGGCCAAAACTCATTTGTCCCTCACATTAGTCTAATTTCTCCAATCCATCTTATATCAATAGTGAAAGTGGCATTTTGTTTCTGTATTCATTTTATATAGGTGTATAAAAAACTCCCACAAACTCAGATGTGGAACACAGCACAAATTTATTTTCTCACAGTTTCTGTAGGAGAGAAGCCTGGGTATTCTGTGGCTGATTTCCCAGCTCGGGATCTCTGTAGGGTGAAATCCAGATGCTGGCCAAGTTTGAGGTTTCCGACTGTGCTTGATGTTCTCTACTATACTAAGCGGTTATTCAGAGTGTTCATTTCCTTACTGACTTTCAGCTAAGAGTTGGTGTAAACTCCTAAAGGTTTTGTACATGCCTTATATAACCTCTTCCATCTTTGTTACCAATAGCAAATTGAATCCTTCTTATGCTTAATATCTAGCTTCTATAACCAGCCAGAGAAAACTCTGTACTTATAAAGGGCTCTTAGGATTATATCAGGCTCACACAGATAATTTCCCTATCTTAAGGTCAGTTATGCTTCATAAGAAACCAAACATAGGAGTAAAATCCATTAGATTTGCAGTTCCAGACATGATTCACTGCATCTATGAGTGGGGGAGGATGAGAGACTTGATGGTCATTTTAGAATTCTGCCTATTGAAGTTTCTGTATATTTTAAGTTCTATTTGTCACATTGTTCAGAAGTGATGTAAAAAGGATGGGTTTTGTTTAATTGGGGGAATACTCAATATCTTCAATAATGTCTTCCTTCTTTTATCTCAATTGTGTGCATATATACATATATATATATATATATATATATATACACATACATACATACATACATATTTGCCTTCTTTTTTGATAGTATAAAAAAAGGAAAATTGGACATATACATATATTCTCTCTCTCTCACTTTGTCTCTCTCTTTCTCTCTCTCTCACACACACACTGCTTTTTCTATCTAGCATTCTGATTTGAAGGAGGGAACATTTCAAATATTAATGAATATTGAGGTAGTGATTATTGGAGTCAGGTTGGCTGGAAGAGAAAGGAGCTGGAAGGGAATCAGAGTGGTATTTTTCACCCATCGAGTCAGCCTTCCATTTTCTTTATTCTTGGAAGTAGAATCAAATTATGTCCAATGAACATAAACCAGAGTGTCTGGCTCCTTCCTTATATTGGGAGTTTTATTTTATAGTTTCTGAGTAGGCTCCTTACTGCAGAGTTTGCTATAATTCTCTCTTTTGTACTCAGTATCTGCCTTCCATAAGTCATTTAAATGTATCTGAGAATTAAATTCCTAGAGTTTAAGGAACTTGTGAGCACGTTTTATTATCTCTCTGTTATATTGCTAGTCCCTAAATTTTATACCTCCCCCCACAGATTATATATTAGCCTATGTACAAGTTTATAATTTCAGGCCTAGCAAGTTAGTTAAGGAAATGCCATGATTTATTTTACTGATGTAAGTAATTATATGTACTTCAACTACTAAGTGGATCTACAGCCATACAACCCTAGTGTCCAATCTCCTCTAATCTCAGAAGCTAAGCAGAGCCAGGCCTGGTTAGTACTTGGATGGAAGACCACCTGGGAATATTTGGTGCTGTAAGCTTGGGAGAAGGACCCAGCAGCCCATTACTGAAATAATTAGCTATCAAAAACCCTACAAATAATAGAGAAACACTGACATAGTGCCACACACTTGCACAGTGGAGGGCAGTGTTTCATTCTGTTGTGTATATGATCACAATTTAACTCGACAGCAACTAACAACGTAACAAACTACTACATACAATTCTCCTAGACCCTCTATAATGTTAAAGAACTGTCTCATTGTACACAGATAAAAGTTCGCAAATGAACTTGTGATTGGTCACAAGTAAAAATTGACAATAATGATGCAAAGTATATTTTGATATATATGAATTTTCTGTTTACTGGAAGAAAGAAGCCTTTTAATTACTGACTTGACTGTAAACAGGAAGTTTCTAAGTAAGCTACTTGTTACAAAGAGTTTAAATAAGAACAAAATTACCTTTGCTTCTCAAATACTACCTATTTATTCCTCTAAAGTTGTAAAACCAATTAGGTGCTATCTAAAAATATTCACATGTACAAAAGGTGGGCATTGGCTGAAGAGAGTGTTGACAGCTAAATTGATGCTTCTCTATCATTTAAGTCCATAGCATAACAGATGACAGCATTAAGTGACTGGTGTGTGTGTGTGTGTGTGTGTGTGTGTGTGCGTGTGTGTGTGTGTGTGTGTGTGTTTCTGTAAAAACATTCATGTTAGAAAAACTGAAGGATACCGGGAATTCTATTGGAAATACACCAATGGAGCTCATAATAATTTCAGAAAAATCATGCTTTGGAGGTGGTAAAGCAGCATCCTGATTACTAAATTGCAAACACATACCCGGTGGTGAGTTGGCAAATCACCTTCTTGGTTGAGTGGCGTATTTGATAACTGGAGAGCATGCAGCCACAAAATCAAAGCAAACATTGAAGACCTTTTCTTCTAGACTTGCTGAAAAGAAATGGAGACTTGCTCTCTTTTTCATGTATTCTGGGTTGATGTCTAGGGACTGCAACTATTTCAGCTCACAGGATCTTGTCAAAATTCCTGGATTGATTCTTCATGGCTGTGACTCCTTATGCTGTGTAGTGTTGGTCAGGCTGCAGTGCAGAGCATGACGTGCTTCCCACTGGCAACTGGGTTTTGGAGTACTGGCAGTACTCCAGTACACGATCATCTGGTACCGCTGGGAAATCATGCCACCTCTTTATGCTGAATGAAGTGCCTTAAATAGGCATTTAATTTATTCATTGTAACAGTTGCTTTTGTTGAATAAATACTAACTGCTTATTAGAAACCTATTTATTGAAGATGAGCACCTATATCACAGACACATATCAAGTTTATGGTTACTAAATCTCACTTAATATGCTTTGAATATTCTATTGGTCTTTAACAAACTGTACTAAAATGACTATATTTATTCTAGCCCCTCACATGAAAATAACTGCTATTGAAATAACTATGTATAGTTACTTTTCCCTCTCTGGCTTATTTACAGAATGTTAAAAACTATGTAATAACTTACCTACTCTATCTTATTCTTAATGTTTTAACATTTCAATAAATGCATTTTAGTATGCATTTGATTTTTAACCAACATGAATTGAGTATCTTGTTATAACAAAATTAAAAGTGTGAAATATTTAGACAATCATTATAATATGTTACTCAAAACCCCTTTTAATATTCTACTAGCTCTCCTGGAAAGAGGGCGAGATTTTATTACCAAAAAAAGTATTATTTAATTTGTTCCAGAACAAAGCCTGACAACAGAACTAGAGTATTTGGTCAGTGACAAAATTGACAAATCGGGGGCTAAGATTCTCACCTAAGCAAAAATGAATGAGATTGTTCCCTCTTTTCTAAATATGATGGGTTTTCTTATTCAGGAAGTTGAAAGCAGTTCTGCACGCTTGCTCTACACTAAATAACTGAATTGGGCCATTTTCAGGACGCAACAGGGTATTGTATTACTACTATTTTATACTCTTGGTTATGAGATGATGACAGTCTCTCTGTACTGAGGATGAGGGAGCTTTTCAGTTGGCAGCTGACAGTTCTAGGCTTTACACTGAGAATGGGCTGCCTTAGGTTGGACATTTTCTGTTAAAAAGTGTATGAGTTGAGACACTTACAATTTGAATTGTTTTGTACAGAATTTTTATATTTTCTGAGTAAAAATGCTAGAGATTTATTTTTAAATCCATCCTTCTAGTTTCTTTTTTATAACACAGTGGTAAGAGCAGCAACACAATTTATAAACATTGAATGTAAATATTCTAGCAGTCAGAAACCATGTTTTCTGTTCAGGAGTGTTTTAACATCTCAGAACAAAAACAACCCAAACACCTAACTTTCTATACAAGACTGACATTTTAGAATGCAAACTGAAATTGAACTACTAACAGGAAGAATAGTCAGGTAAGTTTACAGTCCTATCTCACCGTCCATAATAACCCCAGTGAAGGTAAACACTTCCCTATGGGCATTAAGATGTTCTCATGATGTCATTCATCAATACAGCATTATTAGATTTGTTGCCGTAAATGCTTTCAACGCAACTTATTTTGTTGTTGAGAAATTTGATTGGAATCGTCTTTTGTAAAAGTCATGAAACACTCATTATTATTTTTTTCTTATCCTTTGTCTCTCTTGATTATTATTTTCTCTACACAACAGGCAGGCATGTGGTAAGCATTGGCTGGGGACCTAGGCATTTTCCTGGCACAGCATTTTACAAAGGTCAATAGAGCAAGAGATTATCCCCTGTTGGTTAGGTAGAAGCTATCCTAAACACTTCAAAAGAGCCAACAGCCTCCTTTGCTCTTTGTGAATCAAGTTATAATCAATGGGATATAAAGATTACATCCCTGCCTCTAGTCACATATGCCCCATTTTTTTACATTAGTATTGATTTAGTCATGAGTCTATTTAAACATTAAAGAAGTTACTGTATTCCCAAATCCTGCTTTTAAAGAAATCTAGAGTGTCCTTTTAAGAACTAAGAAAACAGATGGGTCTACCTCCCTCATGTTATATTGGATTGAATTCCAAGTGGGAAAACCACCATTATGTAATTATTTATGCACAGGAAAGAATTACCTGAATTACCAGACAGCGATTTTTGAACAAACACAATGGTTTATTGGTTTTGAAATAATAATAATGATAATAGTAATAACAATATAGTACTGATTCTGTTAGCCACATCTTCTACTAAGCACTTTACAAACATTATGTGGTTTAATCATCACACACACAAAATGGTTGTATCCCTTTTTATTGATAAGAAAATTGACAAAAGGAAAAAAAAACAAATAAGATATGCAAAGTCAAATTATTATTATTGACCCTGATGCTAAGACCTAAATCTGTCTGTAGATAAAGCCATTCTTTTTTAGCCATTATATTATTCTATTCTTAATATTTTAAAATATTTTATTAGTGTTCTGAAAATCTAGTTGATTTCATGTGACAATAAAAGTTGTTGGAAATCCCTTTTCTTGTTCAGCACTTAGTGCCCCTGGGTACCTTGGCCTGGTTCCAGTGTCCTTGAAGTATTGAACTGTAATAAGTGACTTAATTGTATCCATTATCAAAAATTTCTAGAATGGCAGAAATGCTTTTGAAATAGGTTTTATTACACTGGATGAAATCAGAGTTGCATGTTTATCTTCTTGCTACCACGTCTTTTTGATTGTTTATATCTTCAGTACCTAAACTTGTGCCTAAACAACATGAAATTTACTGAAGAAACGACAGTAGGAGGAAAGTAAAAAAAAAAAAAAAAAAAAAAAAAAAAAAAAAAAAAAAAAAAAAAAAAAAAAAAAAAAAAAAAAAAAAAAAAAAAAAAAAAAAAAAAAAAAAAAAAAAAGAAAAGAAGAAGAAAAAAAGAAGAAAGAAAGAATAGAGAAAAAAAAGGACAAAAGGGAGGATAGAGGCAAACAAGGAAGGAAAATGATGGATGAGAGAGAATGAGGAAAGAAATCAACATAATTCAAGGAAAAGTGTCACTCCTTAAAGTTTGCTTTAACTCTTGTGTGTTATGTTCGAATATATGTCTTGACTGATTGTGTCTACCTGGCTTTATTAGTATGTGTAAAAAAATGAGTGGGAACATTTTAAAATAAAAATAAATTACTGCTGCTTATCAAGTAGGCCTTTGATATTGGCAGAAAACATATTAAGAGCTAATTTCTTTTAATCGAACTTTATTCCCTCTTTGGCACAGATTCATCTACTAACAGGTCCAATAATTACATGAATACATGTGCTAAATTTATATGAATAGCTCCATTGTTGGAAAAATAAATTGACCAAGTATCTACAACATTACCTCATTTGATAGTTTATAATTTGAAGGAAAGTCAGTAGAGACAATGAAACAATGAAATACCTGTATAGCAACAATAAAATTTTGTATAATATACATTTCAGATTCTGAGTGAATGAGGACTTCACTTGGTAAGAAATCCTTTCTAATTTTGAGACAAAATGGAAATTCTGAAATAAAAAGATGGAAACTATAGATGGAGAGAATTTACGTGGGAAGTAGACGTGTAGCTCAATTTGTTAAGTCATCTAATACAGAGACCAGATGGCCCCTCCTTAATTAAAATGAATGCAGGGTTCCAAAGTGTTCTTTGTGGTCTCCCTATGGGCTCTGTACCACCAATGATTCTCACTTCTGGGATAATATATTGTCTTCTTACCAGAACCTTTGCAACAATCTCCATTGCAAATCTGTCTCCTTTTTTTTAGCCTAATTATCTTTCAAAAAAATCAGAATTGTAATTTAAATATTACAGTACATAATTAACCACACTGGTTGACAGAGAATGAGAAATTGTGGCTCCAGGCAAGCATCAAAATTAATATATACAACGGGGAATATATCTTGTCATGAAGGTGTGTCATCTGGCTAGTAGATGGAGAGAGGAGCTGAGCTGAGCAGCCTGGGCCTTCTTCATTGCCTTGGGTAAGGTGGATGAAATCATGTGCATGGTCAGTCTGGTCTTGCTTTTTCTAAAGCTCCATTTCGTGGTTTCTCTAGGTGAAATTTAGCTGCAGCTCCCTAAAGCCCACTTCTTTCATCCTCTTAGAAGTCTCTGTTCAGTGTAAGTGTGAGCATTTGTAGAGGTTTTTGATGTCTTTTTTGTTTGCTTGTTTGTTTTATTTTGTTTTATTTTTGTTTGTTTTTGTTTTATTGTTTCCATTTTAGCTTCATGTCCCACCTGTGCAAGGTTCTCAGCCCTCTCTTCCAGGCGTCTTCTAGGAGGACCGTTTAGCTGTGAAATCTGCAGCTTAATGCACAGAGGAGGAGGAGGTAAGGGCAAATAAGCTATAATTAGTCCGTGAGTGATGGAGAGCCAAGTATCATTTTAAGGCTGCTAAGTTGTGAGACAGAGCTAAAATACTATTGCCTATTATAAAATGAAACAGACACCCCAAATATAGCAAGGAGGTTCATTCTAGTTTTCACCAGAATGTGAGTTTCTCATGATTTTTGTGATATTTTTAGCTTTAATCACCATTTAGCTGAAAGAATATGCTGGAGCCATATCAAAATGTTGCATGCTCAAATGATACCTTTCAATTGGTAATTACCAGGACTTGTCCTCTGAAATTAATTCTAAGGGGAAATCTACCATGCCTCCTCCATCTTTTAAGAGAGCTAAAAGCAGCACTAGGCTGTGGCCCTGTTTTCTATAAAAGGCAAAAGAAATCAGCTGAAATACAAGTTGAAATAAAGAGGGAAATAAACCAAGGAAAGAAACAGAAAATTAATGGAGATTTGACAATCAAGTTGAGTGTTTTGGTTGGCCTCGTTGTTAACTTTGTGAACTTTATACTAACCTTGTGCAGACATTTGCAGCTTCCCTGCTGATACAGCATGTTCCCTCTTATGCTCTCCATCCTTTTTGGTGGTTTCTGTTAGTTATTCCCTTGTGTTCCCTTGTTGTTTTTTATCCCCAGAAAGTGCATAATGTAATGGATCCATTCAGTGAATCTTTTAATTGGGTCCATGCTTCTGCCATGAGAGAAAAACTGAATGCTGACATCTTTCATGGGAATCCAGTGTACCTTTATAGAAAGGGAAAGAAAGATAATCACTCTGGTAGCTATTTTCTAATAAGATTTTCTTCTTAATGACCTTCGAAAGTAAATTAGAAAACATGGCTATAGTTGGTGTTTCTTGATCAGGCCCATTTTTTCTTGTCTGGAGGATAGAGATGCTGGCCATCATTGCTCAATTAGGTGCCATCTTCTTCCTTAGAAACGGAACACTTTTATGTAGCTTTCACTTTAAACTGCACAGGAATGTGGATGGCTGCATCTATACCCAAGTTTCATAATAAGCTGAGCTGATGATGAAAACTGACATTTGTTACATGCCTTTGATTGTAAATGACACTGAATATCTGTTTTCTTCCAATATTTTCTCCAAATTAAGATTTACTTGCTATGTTTTCTGAAAACATTAATTTATCCTTGTTTTAAAAAAAGAAACTAGTAGATGATATTTTGCAGTGTTTAGCAGCACATCTTATAGACAATTAAATTACTCTAACAAGATTAATCAACTTTAAATGTGAAATTATATTGTTGATTTCACTGTATATGTATTTTATGCTATTATCAAATATATCATCTAGAAGTTTATGTATATTAAAATACTTATGCCTACTTGCACCCATGGCTATTAAACAATTAACCCACTTTTCATGGGTAATCAACCCACAATAATTTGGTTTGGGTGTTCATTACCCAGATTAATTCAAATAAAAAAGACACAGTGAGGCAGAAATTGGATAAGTGGATACTGTCTAATCCCAATCGTTTTAATTTTCCATAGGGATGTCTGAATTGGATTTCAACAAAATACCTCTCTTCATCAGAACCCCTATAATCAAATGCAATGTGATTTTTCTCTACTTCTTAAATTATTCTTCCTTGAGTGGTGTGGACTTAATAGTCTTCAAATTTTTCAGGGAATGAGGTTATAAAAATCTTTCTTCCCCCTCAAAATTTACATAATTAAAACTTATTTTACTTGTATAGCTATATTAAATATAATGTACAAAGCATATATAGTAGCCTTTGAGGATTTTTCTTTATAGGAACTTCAGTTTCTTAGTATGTTTTAATCTAGCCCTATTCATGGGCAATATCTTGGCATAAAGATTTATTACTTGCTAGCCAGGCTCCATAGTACATGCTGCAATCCCAGCTATTTGGGAGGCTGGGGAAGGAGGACGGCCAGTTCAAGGCTAGAGGCAGCTTGTTCAACTTAATGAGAAGCTGTCTTAAAATAATAATAAAAAAATGTAAAGGGGCTGAGGGAGCAGCTCAGTGCTGGGCACTTGCCTAATATATGTGCAATCTTGGGTTCAATGCCTTAGTAAAGGAAAAAAAGAAAGAAGAAAGAAAGAAAAAGAAAGAAAAGAAAGAAAGAAAAGAAAGGAAGAAAAAAAAGAAAGAAAGAGAAAGAAGACTTAGTTGCTATGTTTCCTTCCACATACACACAAACATTAGCATTCAGTTTCTTACATTTATACATGGAAATATGATGTTATTCTTTGATGGTCTGAGTTGCACCCTTTTATAAGCCTACTGGTCAGAATTCAGAAACCCAAGTATAAGTGAGTATGACATGGATAAGTAGGAAAACACTGATGGGTCAGCAAGTAAATGCTTTTCAAGCACAGATGCTCAACCTTTAGAGTAAATATATCATAGTAAGACATAGGAAACAAGCAGAGGATAAAACTCCTGAGAAATGGGAGGAGGTTCTCAGAGTATCAGGCAGATAAAAACCTTCTTCTTCCAACCTTAGGTTAGAAATGTTTATAAAGACTTTTCCATAACAGCCATGTAATCCAGATACATGAATGTTTTGTATTTAATGTTATGTTCTGTAAGCCCAAGTAAGTCTTCTGGGTTTTGTTTAATACTTAGGATTTTTTTTAAAGCCTATATGTTAAGGGGATGACTAATTTTTGTGTCAGCTTATCTGGGACAAGGGGTACCAAAACATTTGGCCCAAAGTTGTGGATGTATCTGGGAGGGTTTTTCTGAATGAGATCTGTGTACTGAATGAATCTGTTTACTGGGTAAAGCAGATCTTCCTAGCCAGTGTGAGTGGGCCTCATTCAAACTACTGAATATTTGAATAGCACAAAAATGCGGAGTAGGAGGTAGGTAACTCCTCCTGCTTGACACATTAAGCTGGGACCTTGGTCTTCTCTGGCCTTCTGACTCACTGAAATGTCTGCTTTTCTTGGAACTCAAGCCTCTTTCTAGACAAAGTTACATAGCTTTGCCTGTCCTCAGCATTTTGGATTCAGACTAAAACTACAAATTGGTCTTCTTGTCTATGCACAATACACATGCGTGCACATACACACACACACACACACACACACACACACATCCTATTTGTCTTTTCCTCTAAAAACTACAGAATAATGACTAATACAGAATGGTCATGCAACCTTATATACTCACTGCTTAAATAGTGTGACTAGTTTTCATTTCAATCACTATGGTCTGAATATCATTAACATTAGGCAATTTAAACCTATATTCATAATTACCAGAGTAGGCTCTGAGTGCTATTGCTATAGTTATGCCTCCCCTCCCCATACCTTGGCAGAGAGACAGTATTCCTCTTTGGTTCTACTTGATAGAGACAGGAGAACATTTTATGTGCATATAACTTCATGGAGAAACAGACTCTACTTGAATTATCCCAATAAATGTGAGGGGGAAGAGGATTGTCACTTATAACTTCTGTTCCTACTGTTTGAAGATCAAAGGATCATCTAATTTTTGTCAAGTGCTATTTTTAATACCCTGCTCTAAATCCTGGAATCCATTTTGGCCATATGAGTCTCAAGACTTCCATGTGTACCCATCACTTTGGCTTCTGAATCTTGCTCCATTCTTCTTGAATTTTTGGAGAATTTCTTTACTTATTTTGAAATTAGTATATTTAAGGTAGAGGTTTATTTTTATATAATTTACTTGAATTTCTTTATCGCCAGATGGAGTTTTTCATATGATCTGTGTATGATAAAGCTTGCAGACATAGCACCCTGGCAGCTAATCCTGCTTGATCTTGAAAGCTAAGCAGTCCTCACCTGGTTAGTCTTTGGTTGGCAGACTACCTTGGAATACCAGGTGCTGCAGTCTAGGGAGAAGGACCTGGGAACTCACTCAAGAAACAAACTGCCTTTGAAAACCAGATGAATAGCAGAGAAGCACTGACATAGTTCTGGGCATGGGAGAGAGCCAGGTAGTGTTTCGTCTGTTGTACATAAGTTCTCTTATTAGTCAGACTCAACTCGACAGCATTTAGCAATAACAGCATTGGATATTGAACAAAGACATCAAGTGAGCAGTTAGTTACTTGAGTGGGTATGGAAAGTTTATCTGTAATAACAAGAAGTAAAATAGGAAATAAAGACATGGATGTAGATTGGAGGATACTTAAATGATAGGAAATCTAGGAATTCCTTTGTGTTTGCTGGTACTTTTGAGACAGATTAGGGGGACCATCCTCTCCCTGGAGCTCTAGGCATTTGTTAAACATTGTTAAAGCACTGTCAAACACTATTAAAATTACTATTAATGTTAATGATAAATCCTTATCATAAGCACTCTTGATGTTTATTTTCATATAAATGAGCTTAAGCTGTTGGGAGAAGGGGCAATTTGACTCCCTAATTGACAGCTGTTAGAACTCTCCCTAGTGTCCTGGTTGCATTTAGTGAAAGATTATTAGCCTAGTAGAGAGCCAGACTTCCCTCCAGGCATCAACAGCTGCTCTGAAGCACTCTACTGATGCCTTGAGAAATCTACACTGGTAACTACAGTTAGTTGTTCAGTGCCAAAGCAAAACTCTGGCTCTTAAAGCAGTAGCCCCCACCATGACTGCTTTAAGCAGCTTGACTGGATTTTACCTGAAACCAATTCCATCCAGGCCAAAGGGAGAGCACTTCTCTTGTGGACTAGCAGAGGGCCTGTGACTATTGCCAAAAAGAATAATGCCATGATTGGTGTAAATGCAATACTTCATTTGTATAGAGAGCTGCTGTGATTGGTACAACCACCTCTTTTCTGGCTATATACAAAGGCTATTTAGCACATTGTGTGAGATGGCCAGGGGACACTCTGTTGTGCAGCTACCCTCCCTCACAATATTGCAACATTAGGCCCAATAAAAGACTTCTCTCAAGTGGTCTTTTCTTCCCTACTTTAATAGCATGGGATGATCTGGTAACACAAAGACAAAGTAGGCAAGGTGGCAGCAGAGCCACAGTACTAGAGCTGCAGCATTATCTGTCAGGAGAGACAGCAACAGTATTGGGAGCCATGACAGAAGCTGGATCCTCAGCAATAGAGCAGTTGCAGTAACACTGGTGATGACATCAGCAGCTGCAACAGCAACATTAGCAACAAAATTCAGCTGAAAACTTCTGGAGAGTAGCAAGGACAGAAACAAGACAAATGCAAGAAGTAAAGAGAAGGTGAGAAAGGGCAGACAACTGCAGCTGAAGAAGGCTAGAAGGCTGCAAAAGGCCAGAGAGAGGAAACCACAGGCCCTGATTACTGGAAGAGTTCAAGAGAGCTGCCAGCACATAAGAGGCAACAGTCTCAGGCACCAGAGGTTCAGCAGGTATAACACTAACCACTATCAAAAGCTGGTGAATCTGATACCTAGTCCTGGAAGCTGTAACACTAGCCACTCTCAAGGGCTGGAGAATCCCAAATTCTTAGGCCTACACAAGATCTGTGATACTTGCTACCACAAACGTAAGGGTCCTAGTAACTGGGCCCTGTGTGAGAGCTTTGATACTAAAGGGCCTGCTGCTGCTCGTTGCTATCTGCTGCCACCACTGCTCACTGATGTCAGAAGCCAAAAGTTACAAAACTGCCATGGACCAGCATGGAAAAGCTTTTTCTTACCTACCTATGATTTCTACCTGGGTAGAGCAAAAGAACACCAACCAGCAGATTGGTAACATTTACACAGGGAGATAGCCAGCAAAATCAACAGAGAAACAATCTGGAAGGAGGTATTGGAGTTTGAGAATGAAAGGAAGGTGAAATAATTATTAAGAAGTGTCAGAGTGTGCATATGGAGAGTAGAGTACAGAAATATAATGTAGTAGGGCTACAGTAAGGGCTCATATGAGGAGGATGATTATATAATTAAATAAAATAAGATTAGTCCAGGCTAAGGATGTAGCCTAGTGGTAGAGCACTTGCCGTACATATACAAGGCCTTGGCTTGATCTCTAGCACCTCAAAACAAATAAACAAAAATCAGTCCTATAATGGGATGTGCTAATATAGATATAAACATAAGGAAACAAATGGATATAGAGATAAAGGTAAAGAGAGATAACCTTTCACCTATAGTTAGGGAGAAACACATTCTTTCTTTTTTTTTTCTCCCTCCTCCTCCTCTTTCTCTCCCCCTCCTCCTCCTTCTCCCCCTCCTCCTCTTCTCCTCCTCCTTCTTATCCTCCTCCTCATCTTTTCCTCCTCCTGCTGCTGCTGCCGCCGCTTCTTCCTCTTCTTCTGCTGCTGCTTCTTCTCCTTCTTCTTCTTCTTCTCCTCTTCCTCCTCCTCCTCCTCCTCCTCCCCTCCTCCTCCTTCTTCTTCTTCTTCTTTACTACGTACTTAAATATAGGGACTTGCCCATTCTAGGCAAGTTCTCGACAACTGAGATGCACTTTTTCCCCTTTTTAATTATTATTTTAAGAAAAGATCTCACTAAATTGCTTAGGCTAACTTTGGCCCCAAAATTGGGATCCTCATGCCTCAGCCTCCTAAGTCATTGGAGTTTTAGGCACATGCCACATACCAAGCCTAAAGAATTTTCTTTCTAAGCAGGATAAAAAGACAGGCAAAATTGTGGTCTCAGATTAAAGAAAATTATATGTATAAGAATCAGATGGACTACCCTACCTAAGCAATCAAAAATACAGTCTAAGGATTTGGTTTGAAAACAAAAGTTATTATGACTAAGACCTTAAGCTATTGCCTCAAACTGTAAAATCTCAGATCCATGAATGAACTGCTAACTTTCTTAATACTTAACATCTTATACATAACTAAGGACAACTGCTTCAAAAGTATACATGATTAGAAACATACACTGTACAAAATTTATACAATAAAATTATTCCACCTTATTTCAAATGGTGGAAGAAAGTTTAGAGTTGTGAAGGCTTAGAAACATTACATCATGAGAACATTAAAATATAAACACCTATAGCCGTAGTAATCTTACAAATGGATTTAGCTTTTACATATTTTTGTCTGAATATTTTGTCTGTTCCAATTTTGTGAAAAATATTTTTGAATGTATTTCAACATTTATATTGAATACAGCAATTTGGTTTTTGTTAGAAAATTTGGAAAGTAATTTGTTTTAATTGGCTTACTCAAAAACAGTATTAGAAACCTATCTGTGCCAGGCATTGTACCAGCTCCTGGATATCAGGAATAAAATGAGTCTTGATTCGTTCTCTTATGAAGAGTATAAACAAGATGACAATAAGAATTTGAACAATTGTGTTTTCTGCTATTAGGTAAAGGTTAACTAAAGCAAATAATTGAGTGTGTTTTAGAAGGATAGACCTGATTGCTGATCTGATCACATGACTTCCACAGATATTGGGAAACTTAGGTTTGTACTTCTTGCATAATTGTAAGAGCAGGAAGCTAATCAAACCAGTCTCCCATCACTGAAGACTGAGAAAGCCTTTATTTACTGGTGAAGTTGCAAAAGAAACACATCCAACATGGTATTTCAGCAAATGTATGCATTTTATATATATTTACACGTGTATACATGTACAAATATTGTGCATTATGTGTATGTGTCTGGCTATCTACATATACATTGTGTGTATATAGTGCAAGACCAACAGATTACCAATCACAATTAGAAAACAGTTTATACTGAGAAAACAATTTAAATTTGTTCAAAACATACAGAATTTACTGCAGCCAGGATAGGTAACAAAAACAACAGCAGCATCTTTATATTATTAGTAGTATTAGTATGAGTATTAGTATTAGTATTAAGACAGGGTCTTGATAAATTTCACAGGCAGCCTCTGGCTTCAAACCCACAATCTTCCGGCCTCAGCCTCCTGAGTATCTGGGACTACTTGTTTCTCTAATTCCTCCTAAGAGGGAACACAGCTCCAAAGGCCATGTTTGAATAAACAAGAACAATTTTAAGAACTATGGAAGCTCAACCACAGCTCATCTAGATTTCCCAGCATTACACTGAGATAGTCAAGTTAGGGATTGTTAAAATTTTCCTTGAAAATAGTTATCTAGCCGGGCGTGGTGGCGCATGCCTGTAATCCTAGCGGCTGGGGAGG